>JAOCPS010776206.1:0-10281 GCA_025505425.1 Graphium colonna
TTTTCACCCCAGTCCTGTTTCAGTAATACAAATTAATTTACTGGATACCGAATACCACATTACCCAAATATCTGCTTGTTTGATTGAAATAATTTAGAATGTTGTTTTGTGACTCCTTATTCGCTTTCTTTGTTGCACTATTGGATGTTATAAAAAAAGACTTTTCTTTATTGCATTACTGGAATATTGGAGGAAGACATCATTTTTTGTTTTTGTTTGTCTTATGTGTATTTTTAAGCCTACGTCAACAATAACAAACTGTGGAATGTTTAAGTTTTATTTCTATGCGCCATTTAATCCGATATAGAAGATATGTGCGAATTATCTTATCAGTAAACCTCTTCGCCGATATCTTGTAATGATGTCGATATAAACTAAATATAAATGAACAGAAAATATTTTAGTCTTCATCAATATTGTAGTGTACATAATATGTACGGTGGTAGAACCACCAGTAGCTTTTGCTGCTGTGGCAAGTAAAGACCTTGGTTCAGTCGCTCCTGTAAGTTAGATTCGCGCCATAAGCAATAACTCTATAGATCCAGGGTCACGGTGGCGGCGTCTTGCGATGTAAACACCAGTGCATTGAGAAAGGGGAATAAATTTGCCCCCGGGTTCTTCAAAAGCGCCCTGGCCGCAGCAAAGACGAAGCACATTGACAAAATTGGCGAGAGACTAGTTCGCCTAACTTCGGGCACTTGCGCATTTTAGTCTCGCTGAATCTGTCCAGCGGAACTTCTGTACGCCATCTTTACTATTCATGCACAGCGGGAATGATTCGCTGGCCCATACCGCTAAAGAGAAAGCCGATCTCCCGTGCACTCTTTTTGCGTCAAACTCGACTTTGGATGATGGGAGCACAGCGCCGACCACCCCGCGGTGTGAACACTTCATGCCAGAAATACGCTTTCACTTGAGTCCAGTGCGTAAAGCTCTTTTCTCCCTTGATGTCCATAAGTCAAGTAAGAGTTGGCACCGGTTTTAACGCGTCTTTTTCGGAACTCCTACACATTAGGCGCCGTCATCTTGAAAAACGGCTTTAGTGCACCCGATTCCAAAAAAAGGCTATCGCTTGGATCCGTCCAACTACAGGCCAATTGTCATTACCTCCTTGTTCTGAAAAATCATGGAGTCAATCATGAGCAGCCAACTCCTTAAACATGTTGAGGATCGCCAGCTGATCAATTACCGAGAATATGGTTTCCGCAAAAATCGATCAGTTGGTGATCTACTTGTGTACATAACCCATCGATGAGCGGAAGCAATTGAGAGCAAGGGGGAGGCTTTGGCGGTTAGCTTGGACCTTCAAAGGCCTTCAATCGGGTATGTCACAAAGCGCTTCTTTCCAATGTCACATCTTATGGACTACCTGAAAAATGATGCGACTGGATAATCAGCTTCCTTGCAGATCGGAGCATCGAGGTCGTTTTCGACGGTGCGTGCTCCGACGCAAAGACTAAACGCTCGTGCCCCACAAGGTTGTATGCTATCTCCCAACCTGTTTTTTCTGCACATCCATGATTTGTTGCGCATTAGCACCATTCATTGTTACGCAGATGACAGTACAGTAGACACCTTTTTTACCAGCCGGGCAAATATTTCTCAGGAAGTTTGCAGTTGAGATTTTACTCAGCAAAATTTTGCTGATCACAGTTGTAATTTAGTCAAATTTAGTCCTATTTAACCCCCAGGAGACACAAGAAAGAAACCCTTTTTGTGTGTTCTTACATGTACAGCTCCGCTGTCACTTGGAAGATAAAGCCAAGTTGGCGTCCAGAAAACTTGGTGTCCCCAGCAGAGGGCAGGAGCTGCATGTGGTGAATCGGCTGGAAGTTCTGCCTGTACTTCTAGCCAATTCACCGCATGCAGCTTTATAAAGCGCATATTCGCCACATATGGAATACTGTTCTCATCTATGGGCTGGGGCACCTCTTTACCAGCTTCTTCCATTTGAGCATCCAACGTCGAGTTACTCGAATCGTCGATGACCCAGTTTTTTCCGATCAGCTTGATTCCCCGGCCTTGCGTAAAGATGTTGCTTCTTTTAGCACACTCCCCGTGGTATATGCGATAAAAATATCTCATATACCATGGGGAGTGATCTGAGGAACTGTTCGGAATAATACCTGCTGCTGAGTTTGTACAGCGTACAACGCAACATTCTACAAATTACCATCACTACCATCTTGATGGTTGGCAATCCACTACTGTGAGATTCCGCCGTCATTTTCTGCCACGCACGAAACCTTTGTGGAATCAACTGTCGCCAGTGGTATTTTCTGACCGATATGACTTAGGGACCTTCAAGAAGAGAGCCTATTCCTACCTCTTAGGCCGGCAACGCTCTTGCAACTCTTCGGTTTTTGTGGGAGTTCATGGGCGGCATAATCACTTACCATCAGGTGAGCCGCTTGCTCGTTTGCCTCCCTCTATATATAAAAAAATATCATTACTTTAAGAGACATGTTTGAACTTTTCCAAATATAAGTCACAGATACATTTTAATAATAGCCCACTGTTTGCAGAGCGAAATAAAAACGAATCCAAACAAACGTTACTGTGCACGGTTTCTTAAATTCGAAAACACAAAGCTCGTACTGAAAAATAAAGCTGTACACTCATTGCACATTGTATCCCAACGGAGTTTTCGTGTTGCGTATAAAAGTTACCTCATTGTTTCATTTCCATGGCCGCTATTATGCTGGGGTTGAAAATAAAAACAATCTGGGGTAGGAAAAGTTCCGAGCTTCCCATCTTGTATATCCGTCCTTTTCACGTATTCATTTAACCTTTTGGGCCAATAACTGTCTATTTGATGGACCGTTCTTTTTTATTTTTGTTTTTGGGTTAATTAAGATTTCCTTTGTTTATAAACAAGTATTTGTTGTAGGTTTTGTTATTTTTTTGCATATTTTTTTCCTACATTTAACTTGGTTTTACTAAAGATTTTTTTCTGGCTTGTTTGTTACTTATTGATAAATGGTAAAAATGTTTCTTTTGAGTTTCATCTGCATTTTTAATAAAATATAAATGGGCAAACAGAATCGAGGGGCCTATGTTTACATATTATTTTATTTTAAGACATATAATATATACGATTTAACGTGCAAGATTTGATTATAGATAAACTGATAATGGAACAGGTGAAACTAAATAAAAACATATACAAAAGGTCTTTTATAGCAACCCATTGCATTGTACACAGGCGCGCGGCTACCTGGAGTCGCTGCCGTACAAGCCGCGCGTGCCGTGGGCGGACCTGTTCCCCGGCGCAGACCCGCGCGCCCTGGACCTGCTCCACCGGATGCTTACCTTCAACCCGCACAAGCGGATCACCGTCGAGGAGGCCCTGGCGCACCCCTACCTCGAGCAGTACTACGACCCCAACGACGAGGTGCGTATTGTGTACTGTAGTCGAGAATGTTGCACTGGTTTTCGGTTTGGTGTACACTCGCGTGCGATTTGCTTTGGTTTACGTTAAAGTGCGATAAAAAATCATTTCATTTTAGATATTGATGGCTGAACACCACACTTTTTGATCTTGTGTACACTCGGGTGCAACTGTGCGGGTGTATAATGCCCGTGTTGAAGTTACATTCGTCGACAATAAAAAAAATTATACGGTTGTAGTGTACCACCTTGTTGAATTATTGTGCAACTGTGTAGATTATACTCGCACACTCTGGTGAAACTGTCGAGTGCAATTTGTTCATGTTGAAGATACATCGTTGGTAATAAAAATCGTAAGATTGTAGTGTACCGTCTTGTTGAAATATAGTTCTTTATTGTACCTGTTCTTCAGTCTTGTGTACACTCGCGTGCAACTGTGAGAAATAATCTGCCCGCGAGGAAAGTACATCGTCGCCAATAAAAAGTCATATAATCGTATGATTTTTTATTGGCGATGATGTACCTTCCACGTCCGTATACTCGGATGCAACTGCGTTAGTGTATAGCTGTCTATGTGTTTAGATATTCTCTTTTTCAAAAATATAGTCGATGACCATGAATAGATTGTATCATACAATTGATTGTATTGCTCTGCATTGTTGAAATTATTATTTGTCATGTACTTTCCTCACTTTTGTGTACACTCGAATGCAACTGTGTGAGCGCAATTAAGAAAGTTTTAAAAATGGGATGCGCTTTGTGTGCTGAAGCATGTTAAAAGCACAGTTAAGGACAGTAAATATATTGTTTTGTATAGCTGTAGTTCAATGTCCTGTTGAAAAGATAGTCGTATACGCTCGTTTTGTATACACTCGGGTGCAACTGTATAAGTGCAATTAAGAAAGTTTCCAAGGACTAGATGTCGCTCTGCTTGTACTTCACTATACTTTTCTGTTGAAAGTACATTCGAGAAGAGTCGAGTAGATTGTATCATACGATTGCATTGTACTGGCTTGTTTGAAAATGTTGTTGGATAGATAGTATATTATGCCCTTGAGCACTGTTTGTGTACACTCTGTACAACTGTGAGTACACTTTTGAAAGGTTTTGAAAGAAAAGATAACTCAACAGGCTGTAAAGTATACGTCAGTATATTATTTGACTTCGACTATATCGTTTTGGTACTTGAGTGTTATAGCGAGGAAGAGCAATGCCCAAAAGCGGTAGCAAAAGACTTCATCAAGATAAAAATTATATAGTAATTATTTTCATATTTTTTTACGATATAACACTTCATGCATTTGATTTTTGAACAGGGAATTTATTTTAAAATATAAAAGTATTAAAATTATTTTTCCTGCATTATGTTTACACAATCGGCCATAAAGATGTAGAATGTCGATCGATTTTATCGTATATCCCCGAAACCCGGGTTTTACAAAAAGAAATCCTGTAGGAGTTCATATAATAAGTTATAGTAATATAGTATATTTATAAAAAAGTTTGAACTTGGTGTAACTTGGTATGGTATCCCAAATATTTTGTCAGGTGGCAGAGCATAACATCCTTTCACAGCTTTTGCTGCAATTTTACGGCCACTCTCGTCCGGGGAATTACCACCGCCCTTTATAAAGTTGGCATAAAATTAAGTATGCATGACTTCTGAGGATGCTGCATGGCCCTGTTTACCCTTTTCTTTTCCCACTCCTTTCCCCTCCACATCCTTAATCCCAACCTATCCTATCCAATAAACCTATTGTATCCAATTTCCCAAGTTGGCAAGGCACTTGCAACTCTCCGGATATTGCGTGTGTCCATGGGCGACGGCATCACTTACCATCAAGTGAACCGTCTGCTCGTTTGTCTTCCTTCCCATAAAAAATAAAAATAGTCATTGTCCTATACTTTAAGATAGACTCGGAAAAGTCCTGTATATTAGCAGTGTTACCAAGGACAAGCAAGACATTATATGCGCACTTTAGTATTCTTAGTGTTCATATGCTTGCAATTGTGCGAGTGTGTTAAGGAAAATCCAACGACGAAGTCCGTATCCTACGTGATCAAATGTACTCTCGCATTAAAGTACATTTGCGGACAATCGCGAGATTGTGTCATATGTTGCTGTATCGAATTGATCAACTCGCGTGCAACTGCTCGAATGCAATTGTTAAATATATGTCCACGGTAGTGGATGTATTTTATTTCGTATTAAATGGGTTTTACGTAACAAAAGGGAATTTTGATATCTTTTTATTATTGGAAAAGTTTCTTATGACGCGTTGCGGAGAGGCTGCCTAGTCGGCAAAAAACGCCCGTAACGTAAGATTCATTGTATCTATAGTCTATGCTTGATGGCTATACAGTGTCAAATGTATAGTGTACGGGAGATGACTGATTATTCATTTATATATTTACATATTTATTTATTAACAATCAATAAATTAATTTGTTACTTATTTTTTTTATTTGTATCTTTTATTTATTTATTTTATTAATTTAATTTTTTTTGTTAATTTATTATTGCATTTTAATATTATATCTTATTCATGCAAATAACTGTTTCTTTAAATTTTTGTGCACAAAATAAAGATGTAATAGATAATTTTGTAAAGTATTTATTTTTTATTTTTATGCATGATAAAAACACATAATAAAAAGTGCATAGTCGAATATTTATTTTCCATATACCTCGAATAGAACTAGACAATATTTTTTTATAATTAGGAACTTCGTTCCTGTCTGGTGTCCCACGAAACCACACGGTTTTTCTTTTTGTTACGACTGGCTGTTCCTTGCGTGTTCACTCGCGTGAACTTTTCCCGTTTTTACAATATTTCTCACTAATGATCCCCTCATATGGGTTATATTGTGACGGTATCTTGAAGCTCTCCTTCATAAATAGGCTATCCAATGCTAGTAGAAATTTTCAATTTGGACCAATAGTTCCGAACATCCAACTAAAGGCGCGTTCAACCAATCACACAAACACACTTCAGCTTCATAATATTAGTATAAATATAACACTCCTTCTTAGTAGACGTCGAGAAAATGAGTAGATTAGCTAGTAGTTTGTGGAGCTTCATCATGAACGCGAAAATCTGTGGGAGGTCTGAGTTAGCAATTTAACCCGTACGGGTGAAAATCAGGACTTTGTTAACATCCTTGGGTACTTTCGTGTACATTTGTGTTGTCCCTTTGCGTACAATTAAGGAACTCGACGACGGATTGCGTTCCTACGAGATAAAGTTGAAGTATACTTACTATATATGTTTTACTTCATATGAGCACAATTAAGAGATTGTAAACAATAAATTGTAGTTATTTATAAAGTTTATAAAAATGTATTTAAATAATTTCGGTTCATGATATATAAATTATATAAATGTAATGCCTACATAAATATCTATTGCCATTTTTATTGCAATGGACCAAAAATGGCATAGAGTACCAAACTGCATTGAGTTCAAATTTATTTTTAATGACTAGATTTACAATATTAACTCCTACCGAAGTTCTTTTCTTAAAAGAAATTCCAGTTTCGGGGATATTTGGTAAACGGAAAAATCGAATCATAGAAAATATATTGCATTTACATCTCTATGATCGATTGTGTAAACGTCATGTAATGTAAAGTAAATTTCTTGGTTTTATACTTTCAACTTTTTAAGCAAATCATGCTTCTGTTTTTAAAAACAAATCCATAAAGCAAAATGTCATAAAAATATAAAAAATAATTATTATATAATTTTGATCTTGATACGTGAGAATTCTTGGTACCGTTTTTGGGCAATTGATCGTCCTTTAGGACAATGCCCAAAAATAGGAAAAAAGGTTTAACAATTGTATACTTAAAAAAAAAGAGTATTACAAACATAATGAATCAATACAAAGCGCTAAACATGAAAAGGAACCCGGTGCAAATAGGGGTTTTATGCGTCGTAGTACGTGGTGCTATAATGAAGCCGCTTTACGCACAACTGCGGCCCTGAACTTTGCTGTTTATTTTCGCTAACGTCATTGCCAGTGCTACGTCGCGGTCGCGAGCGTCTATATTTAACAAGATTTTACCTGCGGCTTTGTCTGCACTGTACGAAAATAAATAATTAATATAATTCAAAATATTTCCCATTACAAAATGTATTCAAATCTAACATCTGTCTCGAACGCATATCGAGTTATAATTTTCGTTCAAATATCACCAAGCCATTAAATTCAAGCAACTTGGAAAGTGTGTACTTTCTGGTAACTGGCAGGCAAAATGCGGTTTGACTCGTAATTTTAAGAAGTTTATTTTTTGAACGGCAATGTTCATGTAATCAAGTCATATTCATACGAAACTATTTCTTAAAAAGCTAGTATTTTATCGTTTTTGGTCCTAAGCGGCGTCTCAATATTAAACATATACCAGATTTGAAGTTTTAATTTCACCTGTCTGTCTGAATTTGTGAAAATGCACGTCTTATTTTTTTTTAATATTTAATGGATAGATACATCGGCAATTTCCATTTTATTATATATATTAGATTTGTATACGTAATGTAATAAATTTATGACGTTGTGAGTTAGCGCTAAAATAACGCAACGCGTTCCTTATTACAATTTAACGAACGTCGATTAGTCAGGGACAAATTGAAGCTAATTAATTTGAAGGCTGCTAATGGAAATAAAATGCGTAACGTAATATCTTTGATTAGAGGAGAATTCTTGTCAAATAATATCTACGTAAGATTTTTGTCTCTGGAAATATCTTTTCTGCTCTGATGATATAAATAATTGCCTTTATTCGCAGAATTCCTTGTACCTATCAAATGAAAAATGACACTGGTCTGGAATGTGATTTTCGAAATTTAATATTGAACAAAAAATATGTAGTCAAAGTTTTTTCCCTTGAAATTAAAAAGCATGAAACAGCATGAGATCTGGGTTGTATTTGTTTCACGAAAGATTGAAGTTTTCGATCATGCAAATTTAAAGTAATACTTTTATTAAAAATTTATCAGATGAATGTAATTTGGGATTTACTGCACGAAAAACGTATTTAATTATAACGAAAGAAACAAATAACTGTTTGTATGGAATATAGCAACTTTTTAAAATTTTACTATGTTTATTGTTATAGATATTCAGAAATTTTATTTTACACATTATTTATAACGCCTGATATCGTAATCTCCATTATGACAAAGCTGCGGATTATTTTAGAAAGTTTCAAGAATTCGATTTTCACTTATGTACATGTCATATCGTTTATTTTTAATATTGCTATTACAGATAAGTGTAAGAGTAACTTTGCTTATATTTTACTGTATGGAGTTTTCTTTTGCAGCCCGTCTCCGAAGAGCCATTCCGGTTCGCGATGGAGCTGGACAACTTGCCGAAGGAAACCCTCAAGAAGTATATCTTCGAGGAAACGCTGCTGTTCAAGCAACAGAACGAAGGCGCGTAAAACAAATAAACAAAAACCCCGTCAGCTGTGCACTTGGCGGTGCGTTGACAAGATGGCGGACGGGCAAAAGCGCGCGAAAAAGTGTCTATGATAATTTTCAGTCTTTAGTTCGTAGTTTTTGTGCAAATTATTCGTAACATCTGCGATTCAAAACTTGCGTTTTCATCGAAGTGGTTTCTAGTTTTTACGTGTAAAACTCTTTACACTCACGGCAATTGTTTTTCGTAAGGTTTAGTTTGAATTTGGATTTATTACGTCATCGGTAATCATTGCTTATCTGTGACTATGTGGTACGTATTATCAAATTATTGTCGAGATGTTATCTTATCAAAATGACATGATATTGTGATTAATAGAATTCTCGGAGTTATGAATGTTTCTTGTTCTTAACATTTGAGGATAACGAAAGAAACTATGTGAATGTTGAAATTGTATTCTAAGTGTTTTTTCCCTACTTAATATGTATGCAGTGCATTAAATTACATCTGTTTAAATATATTAAACTTTTCTGTCTTTTTTGCGACGAGCAAATAAATTTCGTAATAGTACTTTAGTTATGTTCAGAGTTGAATTCAAGAGCTGTTCTGATAAAATGTTCTGATAAATTTAGATCGTTAATAAAAAGATTTGTGTAATAAATATTACCAAAGGTTATGACGGAACTTAGAGAATATCGTCAATGTTCATTATTATGATCGATTTTAATTTTACTTTATAACAGTTTCGCGCTGTTATGCACACTGAATAAGTTCTAGTGTGCAGTATTGCGTATGTAGAAATATGTCGAGATCTAGATAAACTTAGATAGATAGTTTTTCTGAAATTTATCAACGTTAAATATACCTAGTCGTGCGGGTTCTTAATGGAAGTTTATGGGCTGGGCTAATGGCGGAAATGTATTCTACAGTATTACATAAGGGCGGTATCACGAAATAACGTTGGAACGAATGAATGAACTGCAAGTCTGATACCGGTCAGTTAAGTGTAAAAGACCGAATGACGAACGTCAACGACGAAAGGCCAAGCGTACGGAGGATGTAAATATTTTTACATTTTAAATTGACGTATTTTGTCACCCAATAATTATTACCTAAGTGCACTATCGATTTTTTTCTAATACGACGTTTCGGTCTGATTGCGTGTTGCATTTTATTGACCGTTCGATCGACGCTTCGACGGTCAAAGTACGTTGGAGAGGGCTTCGTTAAAAAACTTGTCGTGTTATCACTTCATGGATGGTGTTTATATTTAATAATTCTCTCGTCTTCCGTGTATTTGGATCATGTTCGCGCACAATAAATACGTTTAGCATAGTCGTTACTCCATATCAGATAAATAGCGGGTTCGTAGCGTGTTAGTTTTCCGTTTTTTTTTTAATTTAGCGCGTGCGCCGTGGCCGGGGCAAGTTTTTCAACGGACGCCCGCGGCTTGTTGATGGCGAGCTG
>JAOCPS010776316.1:0-10281 GCA_025505425.1 Graphium colonna
CTGCACTAAACCACCGACGTGTTCCACCTACATGCATGTAAGTGGTGTTATGAAAATGCATATTTGTGTGGCTGTGCCAGCGTTGGCTACTAAAGCAGCTAAACATAAGAGATAACTCCCCTCTTCCTCCAGGCGAGGCGAACTAAAGATCAAAATTACCTTTTTGAACGGTGTGTTATATATGGGTGACAGATGAACCAAGTGGCAAGCCAAGTAAGTACCCGTGTCCATGAAAGCCAGTAACAACGATCTCCTTATAAAACCCTTGCACGTATCTAAGGCGGTCGCTACGAGCTGATGGCAGGAAAACTTTATTTTACATTTGATTGGTATTTGAGAAGCTTTAAGTTCTAAGATCTATCCCCTATATATAAAATATGATTTATAAAACTTGTTACGCATAAGTTTTATAAATCATATTTCATATATATAGCTAGATATTGTTTTCGCACTATTTAAAGAAAACGTTACTGCGATTATGTTATTCTTCTCATACAGATGATAAGTGAATCGGTTCCAGTTTAAATCAACATCTATTGTTAGTAAATATGAACATATATGGAACCTAAGTGAATCACTTTTGGAAACGAGGTATTTTATATGACCTTATAAGACGATATGGGTCATAAATAAAGAAAAACATATAAAATATATATATACTCGTATATTGATAAATCAGTAAAGCTACAATACGTCCCTGAAAGTTAAATAAAAATTTTACGGTCACTCCGTTGGTTTTCGCGCAAAATGTTACTAGAGTATTTAAATATTTATGTTAACCTAACTTGGAGCATTAAATTGTAATTTATGATGAACACAACTTCAAATATATAATTTACCTGAAAAGTATATATTTGCGTAAACGAATAATTTGTCTTACTTGTATTTATTTACTTAGAGAAAATTTTATCCCCCATTTTGCGAACCTTATAGCAAAAAACATAAATAATATTTCGTCTACTCTTGCTAAATTTTGAACAAAGTTAATTAGACATTCAATAAATATATAACCTTGTAAATTTGCCCATAGAGCTCCTTCTCGTTTCCTACGATACTTCGATCGGATATGCTCGATCTCATGCCTTATTCTAATTCGCCTAGAAGTAACTAAAGAGTCTGCACACATTACTTGAAATTAAAGGTTTAGAAAATGATTTTAACTAACTTCATACAATGAGGAAGGTTGTCAATTCGAATGTTCATGTATTTTTTGTACATTCGCGTATGTCTCCACCATTTATAAACCGATTTTAAATAAATCCTTTTTCATCCTGTAGAATATTCTTCCAGAAGGTCTCATAAATTTTTCCGGAAAATCGTTTTCTTTTAATCGAAATAACGTAATTATCGCGCGTATCTGCGTCATTTTTGAACCAATTTTAAAAATTCTCTTTTTATATGCTAGAGCATTCTTCACAAACAGTCCAATAAAATTTTAAAACAATCGGTTCATTAGTTTGTGTTTTAAATAAAATTAAGAAAATATAGGAATGTTTGCACATATCTTCGCAACTTATGAACTGATTTAAAAAAAAATTATCCGATGAAAATGCACTTCCACAATGGTCCTACAAACTTTTAATAAAAATCGGATTAGTAATTGTTTTTAAAATCAAAATAAGGCAGAAAATAAGTTTCGAAAGTACACTCTTAAGACGTTTGAAGTCGGGTTTTGTAATTTTCTGTAAAAATAAAGTTGGTTGTGAAAGATGGTAGAGCTTTCAACCGACTTTAAAAAAGGAGGAGGTTCTTAAATCGACGCGATTTTTTTATTTTTTTGTATCTGTGTTAGCGGATTTCCACGGAAGTGAATTTATTTAAATAATACTTTCTAAATATAAAAATATACGGGATACCTTTACGAGGTAAAGATGTCCCATATAATTTTAATTGAAAATTGGTTTAACAGTTTCTTTTTTATATAGTGTTATATAGTTATTAGAACTAAAAAATTGGTTTACGAACGTTCACTTCTAAGATTCGTAGTCAGTTTCGCTGTCTTATCTTGAAATAATTTTAATTTATTATGGTTAAGCTTCAATACGACATTTAAAAAAACCCCTTTTTTTGGTTCAGGTAATTCAAAAGTAATAAATAAACCACAAAATTACGAGTATTTTGCTCCAAAACCAGTCAGTGCATATATTTCTATTGCATAAAGTTTGTCGTTTTTATGATTGCCGTAGACTTGAACCAATCACTCATATCGTATTCATTGCCTCATACGTAGCTTAGATTGATCTTTTAAAAATTGACTGAAATTCAGACAGGTAGACATTTTTTCAGTAAAAACGTGGTTTGGTCGAGACTTATAATTTGATACCAATATATTTAGAAATTATTTCTATCGTTAGCTACGAAACGAGTGGATTAGATTTTTATCTTATTCTAATATGAAAAATGCTTAACATTACTTGTTAGTTTTAAATGCATTGGCGTTTAAAAAGTCCTATCATAATTAAAATGTTTAAGTTATGTAACAAATACGTATATGGCATTAACGTTTGTACACAAATTCAAAGTGACCAAAAATAAAATTATAAAAAGTCAGAAAAATTATTGTGTTGTTTAGAATTAATGTAGCAAAGTTTTTAGATGATTCAAAGTCAGAATTAAAGTTTCTCTAAAGTTAAAAAGTCTGTCTCTGGTGTAAAATCTACTTCCTAATAAGTTATTTTGATGAGACTGAAAAATGTGACGAAATGGTGTTGAAAAATTAACCAAATTTATGTGTTTCAACAAAACATTATTATTCTATTTTGTCTTTATACCGAGTTAGGTAGATTTGGGTAAAATGCCTTTTAAAAAATCTGCAAATAATATTTTTGAATGTACTTTCAAATATTAAATATTTTTAATTTCTATTGATGAAAATCAATTTCGCAAATGTATGTACGCACATAACTTAAGAACGGAAAGGCTGATTCATTAATTTCAAAAAGTTTATATGAAAATTTATGAAACACCGGAATGGAAGAAAGTGACTTTTTATAAAAGCGTTAATTATTAACCTTTGTCGTCGCCATAACGTTCGAATAAAAAGTTCTTTTGCAATAGGTTTCTTTAAAAAATCATTCGAATTATACCAGGTAAAAGGATTCAAGGAAGGATAATAAAATCATTTCTACGCCGTAACCATGGACCATAACTTGTGTAAAAAAGACCTTGTTTAACAAAAGAAAAACATAATTTTGTGTCATTAAAATTATACAAAGTTATACTTAAATAATGTGTAAAAATGCTTGGTATTATTAGACTAATTTATTTAAACTTAGCTTTATTGTTTATTAAGGTTTTCACCCTAATAAAGAATGAACTTCGGTAGTAATTAGTAGACAAAATTACAACTGAGCTGGAACCAATTTAGGTATTCAAAAGCGAAAAAGGCGTTGGAAGTCGGGTTTTTACAATGGTCTGCGAAAATAGTCTTGTAAATTTTGAAATGTTATGAACATTAATATAAGCAGGTTTAATAAATGGAGCATAACAACCTTATTAATAGATGAAAAACAGTTTTACGCTGTTTAATTAAACGCCAACCATATATTTATGCTACGATTTTTTGCCAATATTAGATTATAATAGGTTAAAAAAAAAAAACTCTATATCTTTATATTAAAGCAAATTCTTTGTAGCGCTTTTTAATTTTTTATAATATAATAATGGATGATTTTGGCATAGCTACAGTTTATATAAACTATGATTTATTATTTTGTGCAATTCGCCAAAGCACATAATAATTGAAATCAACTCAAATTTTAAACTGCTTTGTCTTTTGCTCGTTTTAATTAAGGGGAGAGAACGAAGGTACTGCCGGTGGAATTTATAGACCAATTAACATTTTACTTGAAATCATCTGTGTCAACCTGCAGCTATTAATTTGCCTTTTGCTGAAGTATTCTGCATAATCATTCATGATTTCAATATAAGTAAATTTTTAAAATATAAAATATTTTTTATTTTTATTAAGTTAACAGTATTTTGCTTTACAGGTGTAAACAACACCTAGGATGGCTTGCATTAAATTTTTTAAGGACAATGCCCATGGTTTTATAGTATACCGTACGAAGTTGCATTAAGTGCAATAATTTTTGGAGACTAGATTTATTATATTAACTCTTCTAGTTTTCGTAAAGAAACCCTGGGTTTTTGATGATAGTTGATAAAATAAAAAATAGTCTAAGAACGAGTTGACTACTTCAGGCACCGACTAAGTGGAAATGCTGGTCTATGCAAAGAAGAAAAAATGCAAGTAATTTTTTTTAATAGCGAATCAAATTAAAGAATATTATTTAAATTACACTTGTACAGTCATTTATCATAATAAAAAATCATCTAGAACAGGTGCCGGAGCAGTTACATTGTTATACCGTCCCCAGCTCTAATACCAAATTACTGTTATCTCATGAGTACAGCAGCTCACTGTTTGCATACAGACGTAGCAACTGGAGCAATTACCTACTATGCTCTTTAATATGTTTGCCACATCATCGCCTCTGCTTATCAATTAATAGGTATTTTAAGTACGACAGTTTACATTTTTCGTTTAATCACATCTTTTAAGAGATAATTACTAAGTCCTTAAATCAAATGCACATCATCATCTATACAAAAATTCACCTGAATTGAATAAATAAGAATTCACTTCCCCATAATAGCTCCTAGACTGTTTGATTTGGGAGGTTCCAAGAGCAAACTGTTAAATCAGTTACTGAAAGTTTTGGAAATCCGTCTAAATGTGGATTATTGAACAATATTCCGATAACTTACATTCCTATTGATATTTACCTGTTCAACATAAGTTGCGAAATGGTTCTCAAGTCAAAGCCTATTTTTAGCAATTCTTACATTTCAAAATGCTTCTGGAGGATCTTCTAAAACAAGAACATTAATAAGACAGTGAAATGATATTTATTTATATGCAAAATAATCAAAACAATTACTAGGTGTTGCAGGACATGTCTAACTAAAATGATTCTCTCTAGTCTATCTTGTTGTACAGGATATGTTCTAGTTACACACAGAATAGAATTTCCACAAGAAAAACATATTTTTTGTGACCAAAAACAGGCAAAGATTAACCTTCCTCTACCTGATGTGATGGTGATGGTGCTTGATCTTAAAGCAATGTTAAACAGTCTGTACAAACACACATGTGATGGTATATAAGAAGTCGTTGTGCTGCTTTTGCTTCCCATGACGAGGGGTTCATTTTTCATCTTTTAAGAACATCCTTGTATCTCTTGTAATGGCCAGCGGTTTTAGGCTTACGGAAAAGAGTACACATTTTGTGGCTCTGTTGTCAGATATTCGAGATACATGCTCACTCCATCGTAGCTGTCACCTCATCAAATAAACTCAAATGCCTATGATATGTAGGAGCTATATGGTACTTGATAAATTGAAAGAGTATTTTCTACATGCTCGAATACGAATTTATAAACAAAAGGAATTACACGCTTAGCTCGAAGCAATTTGGACCGAGAGGTTCAAACGTAAAACCGCGACGCACTATTTAGGCACTAACCAGATCTAAATATGGAAGTGAACATGTTATTATTGACAATATGGGTTTGACGACACCGCATAACAATATCGTTATATTTTCATTTATCCTATTGAACCATAAATAACGTCCTTTTAAACTTTACCTTGTCTTTGCTAAATAAACCTTGTCCTGGATGAGCAAAGAAAGGTCATTTATTTCTTTTTAAATAAGCCTGAAAATATAAAAGTATGTATAGACGATATTAGCGTATACACACCTTTTGCGTTTACAATTATTTAAAAGCCTTTTTTTCGTTTTACGTCTGTGCCATATGGGCCTGATATTTATTTAATCTAATCCAAAACAGGAAATAATTCCCTGAACGATGAACGTGAATAAATCGTGTACCTTATTTAACCGTCTTATCTTAAAATTATTTATAGGTACTAGTTACATAGCAGAAAATATGTATTATTGGAATCATTTTAAATTAAATTTATTTAAATGTAAAACAGCTACATGGCATTCATTATTTTATTTAAAAAAAATATGCCGAAAAGACTTAGCAGCTTAATTTGGCATTGTATGCTGTGCCATATAAACTTTAAAAAAAATGTTTTTGAATGTTAGCAACACGGGTGCTATAATTTTTTTCAAAACGTCTGCCTGAAAGAAGCCGGCTGTGCTTACTAAGGTATTTATTTGTTTCTTTTTTTTATTACTTTTTCCTCGTAAATTTTGAATAAAACACTAATAATTCGATCGTGACATTACAGTGAAGTGTGCACTGTTATAATTTTGGCAATATTTGTGGATATTTATTGTTTTATTTGATAGTAAAATTTGTACGTCACAGCATACATCGCAAACTTAGTAATAAATCAGTGCATAACGAAGCTGTTTGTCACAGCATACGTTGCCAGTTCATTTGATTTCTTTTTGTGATATTTTTTTTGCGATTTATGCGTTTTTGTTTGCTTGGGCTTGAGTTTTGGTGTATGCAAGCTTTTTTCTTTACAGCACGCGCTACTAACACTTGGTGGTAGAATTTTATCTTTGATCCCTACTGAAAATGCACTTTCTGATGGTGGTAATGCATCTGACGTCGATGATGAATTATTGGGCGCTCATGTTTCGCATTCAGACTCATCTTCCCCAGCCCCACCTATTGCGAGTTCTTTAGAAAGCCCGAATATATTAGATTCCGATGATAAAACCTCAACCGATGAGAATGTTTGGCTTACGCCTCTATTCCAAGAAGTATACCCGAGTCCATCGCTTGAGCCCGAGTGAAATTTTTTCCCCCACACGTTATATCTGACATTTTAGAACAAACACATGCGTATTCAGTGAAAACACCGGACGATTGATTGAATTAGTTGAAGACAAACTTCGAAATTTTCTGGGTATTTTTTGGGTATTCACATTATCATAGGGGGTCGTGTCCATGCATCATATACAGACTATTGGAATATGCCATATAGATTTGGTTTAGTTGCAGATCTAATGCCCATAAAAAGGTACCAAAAAATTCGAAGATACCTTCATTATGTCGACAATAGCACTGATAATATTGACAGATATCACAAGATAAGGCCCATAGTTAAAAAAATAAGAGAAAATTGTTTAGCTCAAGAAGTCGGGATCAAGTTCAGCATCGACGAAATGATAATATCTTACAAAGAGACTTAGGCCAATAAGAGACGCCAATTGATGAAAAACAAACTGAATAAATGGGGTTTCAAAAACTATATCAGAGCTGGAGTATCAGGTATGATCTACGATTTTATCCTGAAAGTAAGACAAAGAAGACTTTTAAGTCCCATAATTTCACAGAAGAAGAATTGTCGCTAGGCTTTGGTAGTCATTGCTTTGTGCAAAAGTATAAAAAATACCAGTTTTCGTATTTTGTGACAATTTTTTTTCATTCCCAGAACTCTTCTACATACAAAGAAAAAACTATGGCATTTTTGGATTCGGCGGCGTCAGAAAAAATAGACAAAGAGGAGCAGATGCAGTTTTACGCACGGAAAAAGAAATGAAGAAAAAGCCTCGAGAAGCTTGTAACAAGCAGTTTGTCCAAGCAGTTTGTAACAAAAATCACCTGGCACAACGCACAACTGCGTTGGTACATGTAGGTACAGAACCGGTGGAGAAAATCAAATGCTACTGCAAAGGGGCCAAACAAAAAGTCAATTGTCCACAAGTGGTCAAAGAGTGGGTGGAGTAGATTTGGCGGATATACTCATCTCGCTATACAGCACTCCTTTCAAAACACGACGTTGGTATATCGGCATGTTTGCCTAGCTGCTTGATATATGCATCAACAATGCATGGCTATCTTATGAAAATGATTGTACTATAATAAAAAAAGGCTATGCTCTTGAAAGCTTTTAGGTACGAAATCTATGAAGGACTTAAAAAGAATATGCTTGCTGTGATTGACCCACTCAACATCAAAAAACGACCATACAAAGCGATACGCGAAAAGCGTTCCCGTTGAGTCCTCGTGATTTGACAATTTCATGACATCTCAGGGTCAGTGGAGGTTATGCTCTCAGAATGTCATTTGCAGCAAATGCCAGGTCTGGTTATGTTTCGTTACCGGAAGTAAACGCAGGAATTGTCAACTAATTTATCATTTTCAAAAATGAGTAGAGTTTCTGGGATTACTTCCAGCATTTACTTCCAAATAACAGTGTTGCAGAGCCTACCCATTACTTTGCTTTAATAATGTATGTCCATCAACTCATTTTTATAGAGAGGATTGAATTATATTTGTTTTTAATTAAAGTTACATATTTATGATTTTTATTCTTACTGTTTTGGTAAGGTATGTCCCAACATACATTCAAATGAATACATATTTCTTTACCCACTTGCCAATGTATAAAGTAGCATACATGATTTTACAGGAAAACTGAAAACACTAGATTTTTGACTATTTTGTTGGGTATATTTAGGCTCTACACATTCCTATTTCAGTATTTGTTTCAATTCAAAATTTTTAATTTTTTTTTTTGCCAAATAAAGAGTTGATAAATAATTTTATTTTATGTACGTGTAAGATATTATGATAACAGTAAACACTATATGTACTAAGTAATATGTCATCAGCATGGTATGCAACATTGCCTTTTACTCATTAAATGTACTCGTGGCTTATTAAAAAAGATTTATTACTTTTAATACTATTTAGAAAAAACATTATTCTTACACGTTTATAAAATCTATACTGTACTGAAAAAACAAATTTTGCTGCTATAGTTACCGAGACGTGAATTTATATTATGTTAATATTTGAATCATAAACTCCTTCGTAATCATTTTGTTGGTAACTTTTGTGTAAAATGTGTATAAACACAGACGGAACCAAATTAATATTGTAATTCTTAAAAAGCGGCAAAATAATTTATTCGTAAATAGTAGCAATTGCTTAAGTTGTAAATAATGATATAAGATTTTTCTTTTTAACTATTGTTAATATTTTAATTATAGAAGATATTTAATGATTTTTGTAAATGTTCATCACGAAAATCAGTTAGACATAGAGTTATAATATATCCTTTAACGAAAAAGTAACTGCACAAAACAAAAAAAATATATCAGATGATCAGTTAAAATAGATATAGGCTATGACGTAATTACAGTACAAAATGCCTTTAAAAAAACTGTTTAAACAAATACGTAATAATTACTTATACCATGATATAATGTCAAACTTAGAGATATCATAGTATAATGACAAATCGCTTAATAAAAAAACTCTTCCTCGATATGTTTAAAGTCGTTGGAACAATTTTAAGCCCCGACACCGACAAATATTTCGTCATATACGAGAATTTCTTACATTTTACATTAATTTTTTGTTTTTTAATTAAGCATAATATTATTTTTCCCGATCAAAGATTTTTGGAGTTAGTGAACGTTTTACAGCGTAAGGTCGTCAACCTATGATCACTCAAATTATGACACTTCTTTGACATTTATTTATTTTATACTTGTTTTTAGCAACGTGCGTGTGAAAAGTAAATGAAGTGAATCTTCAATTGCTTTAACTCAACTTAGTTCTCACACACTCAGTCGAGTTGAATATTGAATAAAATTATTTGAATTTTGTCTCGAGCCGTAATTTAATCTGAATATTTACATAACTTTGTTAAAATCAGTAACAAATAAGCAACTTAAGCAAAATTGGTTTTCATAACGTATGCTAAATGTAACGTATGCTTATGTGAAACATATGGCTTTTAACGTCACACTGTTAATACATAACACGCATCTAGACAATTTGAAGTTGTTAACAAACTTCTTCTCTAATAATTTTGCTTCAAATTTATTCGTAGAATTTCTGTACGTAGTTTAAAGTTTTCTGCTTAATAAGTATATGTTTACTTTATTTATATCGCAAAATTGTGTTTTGCATCTTAAAACTTAAGGTATCTTAAATAGTTATAAGACTTTTGGTGGAACATAATTTTTTTTTAATTAAGTTGGTTTTTCCAATACATAGGATACAATATTTAAAAACACACCGTTTCTACATTGAATAAAAGAGACAGGAGGATATTTGTTTATTATTTTTGAAAATATTTGTGCTGAGCATAAATATAAAATAAAATAGAATAGAATAGTTTTACCTGAAATAAAACGTTTATTATATACTTACCTTAGGAGACCCTTATAATATTGAGACAGGAAATCCCATATCCCGCGTGTAGCAGTTATCTCTGTCTTCCCTCGTATAGTTCTATCTCTTTCGCACCTCCCTCTACCTAACCAGGCGCGCTAGG
>JAOCPS010776537.1:0-10279 GCA_025505425.1 Graphium colonna
CGCATGTCATAATATCGAAGAGGAGCCGATGGCCTCTACTGAACCACCTTTAGCGGTACCTAAAACCTCAGGGCCAAGTATAAACAAAAAGTTACGGAAAGTCAACTTAAATCAAGAAATTTAAAAAACAATATAGGATGAAAAGAATTTGACTTTATAAACATTTATCATAATTTAATGAGTGCTAATAGATAAATAATTAAAATCGTCGTGTAGTTTGTTTATTTATTTGAATAAGATTGATTGAATATTAAATAAAAAAGAAAATCACAGTTTTATTGTAACATAATTTTTTCAACCGAGTTCAAAATAGGAGTAGAGGAAATTCGACTGTATGGTACCCGGTTTGTTCGAAAAATATAAACCGATTTCCAAAATTCTTTTTTTCTTTGATAGGATATAGCTATGAAGTAGTCCATGAGATTTTCATGAAAATTGGTCTAATAGTATCTTTTAAAAAAATTACTCAATACTTTTAATCGAGAACGTTTGAAATGAACATTTGTTAAACAAATTTTTAAGGCCTATGAAGTCGGTTCCGCTGTTTTCTGTGAAAATAACAATTTTTAAAAGTAATAAAATAAACAAAAAATCCTTTCAATTTATGTTGGTTATAAATTACCGCAAAAAATGTTTAAAACATTGTTCGTATTTCAGTCCTTTCAGCACCTGATTAATATATTCTAGATTATTTTATTGGAACCAAGTTATATAATAAATTAAAATATATTAAGGTTCAAAAGCATGTAAACCGTATAAGCGAATAATCTTAAAGTTTATTTAATGATCAATTTAAATTTCTTATATGTATCAGAATAGCAATGAATTTAGGCCACAAGATCTTGAGTATAAAGTTTTAAGTGATGAATAAAATAACGATACAGTCAATACAGTTTTGAGGCGTATTTTGACTTTATTATATATTTTGACTTTTGATATTACATGTAGTAACAGCCAAAACCCTTTCATTATTCCATTTGCATATGCTTTTGAGGTAGTAGTAACATTTTCGAACAATTTATATTCTAAGATCTTGGGTTACATGCGATTGATTAACATTAAGCTAAAGGTCTACATATATTATTTTACTCTAAACTTGTATTGAGTTCATTAGAACTTATTACATCCGTTCCGTATTTATTGAATTAATTCTCAACTTGTTTTAATTCTTATATCCGTGCGTGTACTCGTATAATGACCAAAATTTTAAAAGCCTATGTTTTATTAAAACAAGAATAATTTAAAGCAAGTACCCGCCCGCATTTAGTATCTAGCATCCGCAGCGTATACTACTTTCAAGAATAATATATTTTCAATAAAACGAACTTTATTATCCCGTTTGACTCCTTTGATGGTTATGTATTTCGTACGTGTAAAAATAACTTAAAATTTAGGGTCTTTAATAAATTAACTACAAATATACAAAGTCGGCATAAAATAAAATATGCATAACTTTTAGGAATAAAGTATGCGAGACCTTACCTTTTCCTTTACCCGCACCTTTTCCCTGCAAATTCCTAATCACGACCTCATCCTATCCAATAATCCTATTCTATCCAATTTTCCAGGTCGGCAACGCACTCACGACTCTACAGATGTTGTGTGTTTAAATGGACGACGGAATCGCTTAACACCAATTGAATCATCTGCTCGTTTGTCTTCCTTCCCATTAAATAAAATCTCAATTTTTTTACATTATATTTATTGACATAATTTCTCATTTAATTTACTTCGCTCAATATTCATTATTTCAATTAATTAACATTTTTATTCACCCGTTTCTAAAACTACAAAATATAAAGTATATTTATGTGTACTTTTAGTAAGGCTTTATCTATTTATTTAGTATTTGATTACGTGTTTATTTGCTAACTATTGTCTTATTACAAAACATAATGTTATTAATCAATAAATAAAATAATTTTTTGTCGGGGACTATGACAACATATAAAAATATACATAAAACTAGGAAGAGCTTTCACGCAATATGGCAAACTTAACTAGCGTTTAAACGCAGGAGAAGATAGCTAATAAATCTGACTGTCATCGATACTTTATTAGTAGGGGTCCCAGGGCGGCCCCTTGCGCTTGCCCCTTTGTCACCTATTCCGGAGCATTGCTCTATTGTAACAGAGTGCAGGGCTCCACTCCCCTAACCAAACGTGAGGTGTACAAAGGGTTTGGTGCAACCGAATGTTGTGTAATAAAAGTAATAAAGGAGTATCTGATGCTCCTTTTTGTCAAAGCCCACTGTTAGAATTAAGTCGTTACGTGGTATGACAGTTAGTATGAGCTGGTAAATCCGTTGGAAGAACCAATTTTTTATTTAAGGCCAAGTTTGTTTAGAATATAATATAATAGGTGCTAGTTCCTTTTTTGGTTCTTGACTAGCAGATAATGAGTTATTCAATATTTCACAAATAAGTTATTTTTTTATTATGTTTGATTTTGATCAAGTATAAACATTGCTTGCTAATTCCTTCATATATTTTGAATTAACGGATATATTCTTAGATTGCTTACGAACTCATAATTACTGTATTTTATTTTATTCTCGATGCTAAAAAACATTGATATGGCAATTAAAAATATTGAACCCGATTTATGCAGTTATCCTGTAAATTTATAAAGTAAGTAATAGAGATTGCCAAAAGTTTATTTGATACAAAAAGCTAGGTGGTACAAGTACCACGTATGAATCATGAACAAAAGTGTTTCGGTAACGAGTTAATATTTATTTTGACTAGATATCAAGTGCCTATTTAAGACTATACAAAACCAAGTTTCGTAAGCTTTTTCAGGAAATAGAACCACACTGCTCAATGAATTTTAATTATTCCTTATTTTTTCCATAAATTTTGAATCATTGGCAACTACAACCATTAACAAATATGATAAATATTTATTTTCCATAGCTTTTATCTACTTATATTATGAAACCAATAAACAAAATCATTAAGTGTAACACCTTTACACGAGTCTTGAATACTTTTTATAGCTTCAACGTTCACATAAGTGTGTTAGAAAGACAATTGAATAGATCTGATGAAATTCATCCCACGCGACGTTAATGGCATGAAGAAGCCTTAATTAAGATCGAGATGTGACCTTCGTCGCACCAAGGACAACCCGGACTGAGTATCGGGTACTTTTATCGTCCATTTTATCCTGGATTCAATTTGCCAAAAATACGAGAAAAATTTCCCTGCTTAAAGCACCAAAAATTTATCGATATACCTCTTTTTGTTTTTGATATGTAAATAAATAACTACTCTATTTAAAAAGATAAAACATCATTAAACAAGAAAATTTTCAAAATTTCAATTTAATATTTTTCAAGATGTTGTTGAATATATAATATTAATCCACTTCTACTTAATTTTCAATGCGTTTACTAGAGAGAATAAGGAAAACTAGATGTCATTTTATAGCATGCTAAGAAAACCAAACTGCGATTTTGAAACGTACAAAGTATAAAAACTACACACAGAACCAATGTTACACGAAACGAACAGATGCTTTCCGAACATCTTGAAAGCGCAATTCATTTGAGATTCCAACGTGAGTCGAGTGTATAGAATTTTTATTGTTATAATGTAAACAGATAAAAGGCAAGATGTGCGAGCGGCGTTGTGTAAACAGCAAGTTCTAAACCGCAGTAACGGCTCTAAATAATGTACGCGGAAAGCGCCTTATATTTATTGCTAAGGCGGAAAGCGTCCTTGCTGACGTATACAGATGCCATAAGCTACGGAAAAAGTTACCTTCTCACGAGACGATGTCCATTGTGCGTTATGTATGAGCGTCGATCCGTCTTTGAGGTTACGAATGGCGGGAACTCGTGGTGAATAAACGAGGGGCACATCCGCCCCGCGCGGTGGTCTTCAAGCGACTGAGGCCCGCCCAACCTCACTGTGGCAAGGGGCAGCTTAGGGCTTCCACACACTAGCGACTGATGACGGTATAGTCAGGGGAAAAGTTAAAAATTCTTTTTACATTTAAAAAGTTCCGCAAAAACTTATATACATAAGGAGATACCATAATTGCATCCATATTTCTCTATTCAGAAGAGCTGACCGAAGTCGCTGCAGTCTTTTGTATATACTTTTTTATATTATTTAAAGTCAGTTAAAATATAAATTCAAGACGTTCCTATACTTATCAGCGGATAAATTAGTTTTTTAATTTGCTAAAAAAAAGGAAATATTTATGATTAAAATATCAATTCATCTTCGCTTGTTCTTTTTTTAAAACTAAATAATTTTAAGCAACATTATGAGACAAAAGTTTTAAACATAGAATTTAAATTTTACTTCTTATAATTATTTTTTTTCGCATATTTTATGATAACAATTATTACGTATAGTATATGTTATAATAAACTGTATTTTACTATTGAAAAAAAAAACCATGAAGTATTTTTACGGAAAATAGGACTCCTACAGGTCAATTTTTATGTCAAAAAAACACCTAAATATTGATAAAAATCACTAGCCCTTGTGTCAAGATACTCGCATGCCGAAATATTATTTAATTCTATTTAAATCTGACAAATATTTGCGATCAATCTGCTCGTTAAACCTCTTTCAATAAAGAAACTTTTTTTAAATTATGGCTTACTTCATGGTTTAAATTATCTCATATTAATATTAACTGACTAGTTATAAAATCGCCATGATCTTATTACTTAATTAACTTTATGCTTTTAAATATGTTATTAATAATTGTTTTAATTTGTCTTTTATCTAACATGCTTTTGACATTTTTATTTGTGTGAATGTTTTAAGTTTTCGTACAATATACAATATATTGCTTAAATCCCCTTTGCTTAAAAAATTGTGTCAAAAGAATTTGGCTAGTAGTCTCAAATCCGAAGTATAGACGATCTTTACCCATCTGTTTAGTCGATATTTTTTTAAAGAAATTTAATGCTATAAAATATTGAACAAGTGCTTTGATTAAAATTTTTCTGGCTATTTAGCTTTCATACCGCACACATTCTTTAACGAATCAATTTATTGGAGAATAATTCAGATAGAACGCAATGGCAGAATATATATTTTTAATAATGCCGATTTATTTTATTAATTTTATTAATTCTTGCAAAAACCATTCCGAAACACTGAAAAAGGTAGAAAAAGGTAGGAATATCGTTTCACCTATAAATGTTGTTAATTTAACTATTTTATATTATTTTCTTGTTTTAATAAATATCGTACATAGAAATACAAAAGAAAATGTTTGAGTATGTATGAGTTGCTAGGAAAAATGGGAAAATTTTTTTTTACATAAATACTCAGATGTATTATGAGAGTACAGGAAATCGGCAAAATTTATTATATATACTTTTACTATACTTTACCAACCATAAAATTTTATTGATTTTTTTAAATAAAAATCAATAAAATCTGAGTCGTCTTGGATTTATTTTGTCTCTATTTTTCTTTGTATTCAAGTATACATTCATAGCCAGACAACAAGTATACCCTTTAATATGTATAGTCCAAACGTATTAAATATCTTTACTGGTTTTAGTCAAGTATTTTAATTGCATCTGTTCTATTTACTTCAGCTGTTTTTAAATAATCTTATTACAAATAAAGTTTTAAGAATGATAACATTTCTTTTATTTAAATAATTTACCCTTTTATTTATCATTTTTGGAACCATGTCCATTAAGGGGATTTTAGAATTTATTATTAAGCAGCGAAATCTGTTATTGATTCTCTGATAAAGAAATTGTTATTCATTTAGAGCTCCGTTGTATTTATATTAAAATAAAGTTTAAATATTGTCATAACCAAACAGCCGCGTACCCACGAGCATGAGGATTCATATGCGCAACTAGAAAAGTAAAAAGGACATTTTTTCAATCTCATTATTTTTTTTCAAATAGTAAAGAATTTATTTCTACTCTATTGTAGGAGCTGAAGGCGAAGGAATCAAAGTGTTTTGGCTATCCTTCTTTTGATAACATGAAGAACAAAAATGGAACAGAAAACACTAAGGATACGATGGCCATTGTAAATATATTTCAGCTATGCATAATGATGTTGAAATGGGATAGAGCCATTAGTCATAAAAGGTTCTGCAAAGTACAACCGTATTTCTTTTGCGTCAGTAGAACCACGCCTAGCTGCAATTGGTGTGTGTGATTTTCAATTCATGAATATTAGTATCACTACACCATCTTCAAGTTCCTTGTCAAACAGCTCTGGGGAAATATTATTGCTTAAAGTGCTTTTTCGGATATAGTTACATAAACATATAGCTGCTAAGGTGACTTTTGTTGCTTTGTGTGTCCCTAGCGGAAAAGGTTTTCCAAAAACACGCAGAATTGCACTCAATGCCAAAAGCATTTTCAACGACTCGAGCTCGGCTGAGGTGCTGATTAAATATTCTTTCTCCATGAACCCTTATTGGGTTTCCTTTAAATAGTTTCATGGTATATTCGTTGAGTACAAAGGCATTATCTGGCAAAATAAAATGAAGAACTTTAGTTATTTATGGTATTTGCAATATCTTTCCAACTATGTCAGCGTAAACAATGGGGCTAACAAGTCTGTTAATAGTTTTCTTCGTCAGATTATCTTTATAATTTAACAGCTCTAGAAATAATTAATATTTCTAGAGCAGTATATTTTAATATAACTATTAAAATATTATTTCATAAAATGTTATTTAATTAAATATTATTTCATAAAATATGATTTCATTAAATATTATTTCATAAAATATTATTTCATTGGTTAGCAATTATGAATATTTTCCATAAACATATTTTTTGTGAGGCTTATACAAATTTGGTAAAAAATTTCACAGAATATTTAGAAATTATACTTTGTTACTATCGAGGTTTTATATGGATAAATTTATTAATTAAAAATCCATTTTTATAATATTTTTTCTACATTTTAGTGACACTACACACGCATTGGAGCATGCGTATTTACCAGTTGTCAAAACTCACATGTCTAAATGTATGCATCTATCACTTTGACAATTTTGTTTGACAACACTTCATCTGGTTATTCTCTAATCTGAGTTTTAACCAATCGAAATTTCGTAACCTACAGAATGTGCAGACGTAAATACTATGAATATTGACATAAAAGTAAATGTCAAAATAGGAGGTTTTACGATTTATGTGTTACAGGCTCTGCTCCAAATCACTACGTCGGTCTATTAAGGGAGATTTTACAAGATTGCATCGGAAAAAAAGCAATCGTAACGGACTGTTGAATAATATCGTTAATCGTCACAGGCTTGGCAATCATTTTTACGGTTTGTATAATCTTTCCCATGCTATAGTGATACCTAACAACACGCTATTGGAAAAACCGGTATTAATGCAGTTTTATTGTACTAAACAGAGGGTCATTTTTACTTTATGTCAAATGTGAGATGTCATGCAGGTGTTCTAACCAATGCCGTGCAATCACAAGAGTGTGTATTCAGAAAACTCTGCAAATTCAGATTCATAATACGGTTATGCATATAGACGCTTGCGCGTTCTTATGAAAGTTCAAATTTTATTGATGGTAGTAGAGTTTCATTTACTATTAGCTACCACCATAGCTCGTGAAACAGATTCTACTGAGAAGAGCTCGCGAGAGACTCAGCAGTTGCTCTTTTAAAATAATATTGGCTTCCAATTTGTATACTTTGTTTTGCTTTTAAACCTACCTGAGTACCAACAGCTATACTGTTGGTACTCAGGTGGGTTTAAGAGCAAAACAAAGTATACAAATTGCAAGCCACCACACCGTTGTGTCATTAAAATATTCAGCAATGCTATAATAAGCTATACTTAAAAGTGTATTTAAAAATTTACATTTAAATTGTTCAAAAGGTAACCTTAATATTGACTATGGAATTCTATTATAAATGCGTACAACATGCAGGATTTATAAGCCTTTTTGATGGCGAAAGCTTGCTGTAATCAATTTGTCTCCTATATGCATGATAGCTCTCCTATTCCGTCCTGAATTACATTTAACCTGTTTTGGATATTATTCATGTCCCCAATATGCCTACGTACATTATTCCCTGTGCATCGTAAAGGACGTTTTAGGTGTTTTATTTAAAGATAGTATTGTTTAATAATTAATAATAATTTAAAAATGAGATACCGATTTAAAAATGAGTATTACCTTAATTATGTAATTTCAACACTTATTGAACAGTAAAAAAGCGTATGTTTATATATTTATTTACAAATAGGAACGAAAGTCAGCCAAAAAACAAATATTTTACTAAAAAGAAACCTTACCTCATATTAAACATTGTAAATAAGAGTAATGGAAAAAAAACAGTGCATCAAGTCATATTTCACAGACAAGTTGATAGTGTGTTCAGGCCTAAGGGTAACACTGGGAATGAGATCGGATGAATATCGAGTAAGCGATTCGTTGACGGATGAAAACGTATTGCGTGGTGGCAACATACGCTGAAGGCTAAATATGTGTACGTCGAGTTAGAAAATGTTCCGATTGAACGGGTTTAGACAAATGTAATCAGGGAATAAGCTTCACTTATTTAAAGGAAAATCGATGATCGTGTGAACTTTAAAACCTTTAAAAGTTGGATTTGGGATTTTTCAGAAAACATAAAGGATGGCAAACATATATGGAATAGAAATTAATATTATTTTTACTACCACACCAAATCGACAAGTTAAGTTAAGTTTCTGTAAATACTCTAGAATAGTTATTTTACCACAAAAAATCGCGAAACGAACTTCAAACCCGAACGAAAATGTTTAACAAAAATATTATAGAAAACAGAAACTATAACGCAGATTTTTTTAATTACCTCCAAACTTATAAAATAAAAAAAAATATTTTGAAAATCGGTTCATATTGGGCAGAGAAATCGGTAAACATATAACCTCCTCCTATTTCTGGAGGAGGTTAAAAAGCCACTGCATCAAAAATGTCGAAAAAGATATTTTGTCTCTGTACGGAATGTAATGAACCTTTTACCATAAAACGGTTCAAAAAGTATTATTAAGTAAAATAACCATATTTTTTCTGTTATCGATAACTTAAAGTTGAACGTCTACTGTGAGCTTTTTTTGGAATTCTCTGCTACAAATGAGGAATAATATACTATGATTTATTTATTTACTAACAAATTTTCTTCTTCTTCGTCCTAGCTTTTTCTCAAGTTGCTTGGGGTCTTCCTATAACGACTGCCAATGATGTTCTTGACAACCGGGACCGACTTTTTACATGCCCATCCGACACATGGATCATCGTTCTTTTCAGGCAATCGGTTGATCAGCCCGCATTGCCCTAATCCAATCAAGAAACAACAACACAAAGTCGTTTTCCTCCTGCAGGGTTCGAACCCACGACCTCCGGTTTGTAAAGCAAGCGCCCATACCACTAGGCTAACAAATATAATATGATTTAAGAAGTCTTAAATCCTTTTTTAATTCCATTGATGATTTCAGTCATCATAATCGCTTGCTGCTAGGAGAGCCTGTTCGTTTGCCTTCTCCTCTATAATACGATAAAATGCCGTTTTGAGGGTTCCGTATTTAAAAGAAAAAAACTAAATTCTTATAGAATCACTTTGTCGTGGTTCTGCCTGTCAAGACCCTTTTTCTAAGGAACGCGGGGAAGTATCAAGCTGAAATTCATAACAAATACTCAGGTCTACTGCCCCTTAGAGCTGCAAAAAAATAAAACTTCTAAGCTAACGCAACGAAAAGATACAGCCGTTTATGATGCAAATTTTCTACTTTTTACGACACCCACAAGGAAATCATAACCCACAGGATACTTTCCGGGAACCCAGAATCTCGAAATTTGGTACGAAGCAATGTCTTATAGGACAGATACAGACAGATAGAGCGAAAACCATAAATTTTTTGTAACGTCATATGATAAAAATATGTTTAGTAAATTTATTATAAATACGACAACGTTCACTTATATACCAACAGGTGTGTACGGAACCCTCGGTGCGCGAGCCTGACTCACACTTGGCCTTTTTGTTTTATCATCGACAACTTTTCGGTTGAAAATCTACTGTGAGCTCTTTTGTATCTTTCTGCCACGAATGAGAAATATAATGTGATTTAAGAAACCTTAAACCCTTTTGTAATTTCTCTAATGATTTCTGTAAGAAACTGACAATAATCACTTATTACTAAGAGAGGCTGTTATTTGCCTTCTTTTTTTTTTTTTTTTTAAGGAAAGGTAGACAAACGAGCAGACGGTTCACCTGATGGTAAGTGATCCCGTCGCCCATGGACACACGCAACATCCGG
>JAOCPS010776648.1:0-10279 GCA_025505425.1 Graphium colonna
GTAATATTGGCTCAATTTTATATTGTTTTGTATCATTGTAATTCATTCTACTATTGATATTATAGATTACTTTTACTCCACACCATGTATTCTAATTATGTTTTTTTATATTCCTGAGTAGGTTATACTATTGTATTAGACGATTGTCTAAGTTTAATTTTAATATCCTTGTTATAGTGTTCTCTATAATTAAAATATACATACGTCCTATTTGCATATCTTTAAACATGTGAGAGTACATAAATTTAACGGTAAATAAGTAAGCGGTTAAGAAGTTAACACTATACAAGATACTTATTTTTCAATTTTTAATATTAGTTAAGATTTCTAAAACAACTTTAAGTAATTGTAATAGCACATGCTTACATATAACATTGGTATTTATAAAATAATTTCATTTAATCATAGTGCTATTTTAACTTATTACTTATGCACCTGTAGTTAAAGGAAACTGTCACAACTAATTTAATTGTGCACCTTCAAATTGTTTCTTGTCTCAGTATCGTCGATATGAAGTTTCTTACCCCTTAGTGTATTACATGTTTATAGTTATAACACTATTGAATAGTTGTAAGTTTAAGCTTTTATCTTTACTCCAGGTATTTTGAAATACACTATTATTTGATAGTTTTTATCTATTTATACGTAATATTACTTCTATAATTTATTCTTAAAACGTCATTTTACATTATATTTATTTATTAAGTTATTCATTAGTCAATCAATCACCAGGATTTACAATTAATGAAAATTGGACAAACTTAAAATAAATTTTTCTTAGTCCTAATAACTTATTTCCGTTTTGTTTTTACTACAGAGATATTTTGGTTTACTGTTCTTAGGAGCAAATTATTTATCGTTTTTATATCAAGATTTCAATATTATGTCAGCCTTGGCTTGATTAGTTTGAAATTTCACCCATTTACTGCTTTCCAAATTAGTTGAAATTTTACACACATATGAGCTGATCTGATCATAGATCTGGATGGTGGCCATAGGAATTCTCTAATTAAGCGACGCAAACCCATCGAGTTTGAACTTGATTTCTATTGAAGAGTTCTATACGTAAAAGCTTGTTAAAAATATTTTTAAAATTATGTATGATCATTCCGCAGTTTTATGTAGCAAAGATTTAGTCCCTTTAATTATGAATAAACATGTAAAACTTACATAAAATGAAATGGGAGATTATGCCTTAGACACTAAGTTCGCCAATGTACTACTTTCTTGCATAAAGAACAAATTAACATAAATTAAAAAAAAAACTACAAATTTAATTATATCGTGTGTGTGAAAGAAAACTTTCTATTTAAATATATTTAAATAATAAATATATTTAAATAGAAAGTTTTCTTTCTTTTGGAATACTGGACTCATAGTGTTGATAATTAGTACTCGAAACCTTCAAATAAAAAATTGAAAAAAAATGTCAATATTGTTCAAAATATATAAAATTTAAATTTGTACACGTTTTAGCTGATTTTCATTTTCTACCAATTAAAAACAGTTTGCGACTTTGAAGTTTTTTTTTAATATGCATGTAATAAAAAGAATTAATTCGATTCCAAAACATATTTTATTTGTAGTTTTTAATACATCTATCTACTGATATAAGCAACTCTGTTTATAACGAAGTGAAAACTACAGATGTGAATTTTTATCTTTAATTTAAATTCTCTATTCTCAAAATATATAATATGTATCAAACTATCACTAAACGAGCTTTCGATAATATAGTATAACGAAATATATTTTGATCTGTCCAATATCATCATTTTCAATTTAAAGATACATATACTTTATAAGCATATACGTTTCTATAAAACAGTTTCCTTCTAAAAATGGAAATGTATAATTAACTATATCATAAAACGTGCTTCATGTATTTTTTTAAGAAATCAATAAAAAATATATCACGAAATATATTGTATTCAAAATTTATTAAATGGCACGTTGTTCATATTGTAGTTTCGGGACAAGATACCTATAACGGAACGTATCAGCATTGTTTACATTATTGTCATTTGATCGCGCTTTAAGCGATTATCTCGTTTATTTAAAACCTTCGTATTGTTATTAAAGAATACTTAGTAATCAACACTTTGTGTGATTTTTCTTTTGTAATTAAACAACAACGTTCAATGGATTCTTTCTAGATACAATTCAATAACGAAAGTACCTACACTGAGTCATTTGGCAATAAAACTTAGCTTATATTCGGTTCTTTTAAAAATAAATTTTTTCATACACATTATAATTATGCAGGTTCAAATCATTCTGTTTTCAAGTATATTTAACATTCTATATAAAATATACTAGAAAACAGAATGATTAAATCAATTTTAATATCTGCATTTAAATTATAGCTGTTCCATTAAGTAACTATTTCAGTTTAGAGTGCCAGTATCAACGACGCCGGGCAAACTGCACGTAACATTCAAGTAAATCTAAATAAATGAGGTAACACCCGTATTTGTCAGATACCCAACAGTTGTCACGATTTAATATAAGTACTTTATAAAGCAAATCTTTAATTTTTTTGCATAAAATTGACATGCGAACGATTTCTCTAATCTTAAAATCCGAAGTACTAAGATATGTTTAGGGGAGAAAAGGTTATTAGGTAGGAAACGATGAGAAATCATTGTGAATTGTGCACTCTTATTGCGTCAAGTTACCTAATACAATAATACCGTATATTGCACCACACTTAGCTCGAATTTTTAATAAATGTTTAGATTCGGTAACTTTTCCCAATCTTATGAAATTAAGTAAAACAGTACCCCTATATAAAAGTGACGTAATACGAGGAAGTGAATAGCGCACTGTCACACATACTCCGTTGGTTTCATAATAACAATTTCGTGTTAAATGCAAGTAAAAGGAAATGTGTTACATTTATTCTACCTAATGTTAAGAAAAATGACTTGAGTCTTATGTTAAATAACGAATCCCTTAATATTTCAGATTCCACGGTATGTTTAGGAATAACACAAGATTCTGATTTTTAATGTACCACGATATTTGATGTCCTGCTAGTAAACTAATCTCCACTGTTTTCGCAATAAAATAAAGCAGTTAACAGACGTACTGCTAGACATGTATATTTATTTCCATAGTATCTTGTATTATGGTATTTTGCTATGGGGTAGTGCAGCTGATATAAACAGTCTTTTTTATTAAGAAAGGAGCTATTCGAGATATTTTTAAAGAGATAGATATACTTACGGTGGCTTCGCAATACATTTTTGTAATATTTTATTTATTCGTCAAAATATAAATTTATACTAAAAAAATAGTGATGAACATAAGTTTTCGTCTACAAAAGACGAATAAATCGTTAATGGGCTAAAGTAATACGTATCTATAATAAAATCCTACCATCTGTGCTGAACCTATGGTTAGTCCAATTTAAGTGCAAAATTAAAAGTACACTTCTGCGTAAGGCTTATTATACCGTCGCAGAACATTTTGCCGATATAAATGTGTGGAATTAATGCTGTTGATACTTTTGTAGGTCATACGAGTTAATTGTAATACAGATAAATGTAAACCAAGATTGTTTTAAAAGGACCACTGCTGAGTTTCTTGCCCGCTCTTCTCAGCAAAATGAGCTGGCGGTAGCTCCATTACGAACATTTATATAAGATGTAAAATTGTTATATCAATACCGTTATAAAAATTTGACGTATCATAAGAACGCGTAAGAATATATGTGAATAAAGATATTTTGAAATTGAATTTAAAAAATGGCTTTGATCCCAAGAAAACGTTATTTATCAGATCTATAGGACTACAAGCCTATCGCCATTACCTCCTTGTTCTTTAAAACAATGAAATCAATCATTAACAGTCAACTCCTCAAGTACCTTGAGGATTACGAGCTGTTCAAAGACCGACAAAACGGTTTTCGCAAATTGGGAGCAAGAGGGAGAGACTTTGGTAGTTAGTTTTGACGTAGGGTTAACCTTTGATCGGGTATGGCACGGTTATTTTCTTTCCAATATCATCTTATGGTCTTCTCTAGATATCATGCGAGTGAATGACCGCCTTCCTTATAGGTCCGAGCATTAAGATCTTTGTCGACTCGAGTATCTTCTGATGCTAAATCTGTGAAAAATCTGTGAAATCTTGTACCTTGTGCTTCTCCTTCACTGCATCTTCTGCATATAAATGACTTGTTTCGCATCAGTAACATTCATAGATATGTAGATGAAAGTACTGTTAATACCCTGTATATCGGGCAAATATTTATCTGTACCACGTCGATGAGTGCTCAAACAAACTTTTATCTGAAGTTGAGACTTTGTTGAGTAGAATATCGCCACAGAAGATACAAGTTTGTGCGTTCGCCACTAAAACTAAATCCCTTTCGTATGTCTTGGTCATATCCCTGGTGGCCACACCATGGGTGTGGTTACCAGGGATGTGACGTCAGTTGTTGTCAGTCAGGGATGTGACGTCAGTTCTGCAGCCCATTTGTGGGCTAAATTGGGCTATATATTTAGCTGTTTAAGGTGGGATGTGAGTGGGGTGGGAATCATAAATAGAAAGAAAATAACTTTAAAAATATTTATATTTATATTGTTTATTTCAATATTTGGAGCGAATGTTTGTTTGTTGTGATCGATGCTTTAATAAATAATTTTATTTCTAACGAATTATGTCATTGATGCCATGACGTCGCTTGTCTATTCTTGGACATTTTTACCCTCTCTATATTAATGAACGACCCACCAAAATGCTTGCTCTTTCATCCAATCTCTTAATAATTTCGTTATTTTTATATAATATAAATATATGAAAAAAAAAATGCATAAAAAATAAGTGCAGTCCTTTTAATAGTGACAAAATTATATCATATCGAAAAAAAATATTTTTAAGTACTAAAATATTTGTATAATGTAAATAGCATGATTTTTTTAAAAATCAAAGTGGGCATGTAAGCAAAGTACTACCTGTAAAGTGAAGGTCGTCCATGAATAAACGCAACATCCAAAGGCTTGCCAGCACTTTGTTTGTTTTGAAGGCAGACATTACGTTTCACTTACATAAAAATAAATAGGAAAATTTTATAGATTGGGAAGAGAAAGAAATGGCTTATAATAACATAATCATCCAACCACCTCTAAGCCCGGCTATTGTTTTATAGTGGCCATTTATGCGATGCCCTTATATCAATCGGATAAAGTAAGCCTATTAATGAGGTAAAATCTAAATAAAAGATGTTGAGTTCGAACCGTTGGAGAAAAATCCAAATCAAAAAGTATGAACAGTGACTTACATAACTAAGTAACTAACATAATCTCATTCAATTCATAGCGAAATTTTCTATTTGGTTTATTGAAGTTCCGGTCAGCGGATCGGTCAGTATCTAGGAGGTTGTTAGACGCCAGCCCAGCTGCAACAGCGGCAGCGTTTAATTTGAAATTTGTTCCGGGAACTTATATGCTCCAAAGCCAAATATTTCAATGTACACATTTCAATTCAGTTTAGACTTAAACCCGCTGAAAAACTGCGCATAACTCTTAATGAACTTTTGCTCTCTCTCTCTCTCTCTCGCTTTTAAAAACTTTTATGCGTCCTTATTAATGCTCAGATATATTTTCATTTTTATTATATATATTCATTGAAATGACAAAATTGTCATTTTTAAATCATTTTATTTCAAAGGAAAGCTAGTTTAAGGGTCCAGAAACCTAAGAAGCTTATAAAAATATATTTATATAGGATCGATAAGGATGGAAACCATTCCGGTAGTGTGACTTCCAGACATCCTTTATTTACTTCAGCTTTTTTGATTTAAATTGTTTTATCAGCTACTAGCACAAGACATCGTTGTTTTTTTTTATATGTTTATAACAATTCATAGTGCACCAATTTTAGAAACTATGACTGTCAATATTTCTGTTTCATTCTTATACAATTAGCTGCAAGCTGAAATATTACGATCAATATTCCATTTTAATGCATTGAAGCATCAAAGACGTTTACAATATTTTTTCCTCCAAAACTGAAGTTACTTGTTTATGAAGCTCGATATATCCCAAGTATTTTAATATAAGAGAAAATAAAATATGTAATAGATTGCCTAACGGATGTTGTAATATAAAGATCAAATTAAGTAACACAAATCAGCATCGTCATCATATTCACTCTTCATTTACCCACTGCTGAGTATATGCCACCGTCCTCTTTTGTACGTCATTGCGATCCAGTTCCTTCCGGTGATTTGTACTATGTCGTCGACCTACGTAGCTGCTGGATGGCCATCACTACGCTTTCTGTTTCAGGGGCACCATTCGGTGACAATCGTACACAATCTACCATTCATTTTTCGACCCAGGTGTCCCGTCCAGTTCCTAATTATCATCAGCATGCTTAACGTTTAAGTAGATAAGTATTTACTCGGCTGTTCGGCACACGGGGCTAAGTATTACTTGGAAACCCTTCAATGAACAATTAGTCAACATATTTATATCATAGTCTCTAAAATATAAATGGAGTTGATAACGGAGTTAAGCATTTTATGATTTTTTTTATGAAAAGGAAGACAAACGGGCCGATGGTTCACCTGATGTTAAGCAATCCCATCGCCCATGAACACATTCAAGATCCAGAGAGTTTTCAGTGCGTTGCCAACCTGGGAAATTGGATAGAAATTATTTATTTAAATAAATTTTTATATAAATTATCATCATTATTGGATGAGACTGTGTCACGACGTGGAGTGGAAAAGTAATGGGTAGACATGGCCACCTGGCATCCCTAAAAATCATGCAAATAAAGTATATTTTATGCCGACTTTATAAAGGTCGGTGGTACTTTTCCGGGTGAGCGTGACCGTAGAAGTGCAGCAAAAGCTGTGAAAATATATTACGCTCTACCACCTTCAAAATATGGTTGAAAGCGTTTGCTATGATCCAGTAAAACCAAAGTTTTTAAGATAAGGGTGACTTTTGATGGCTCATTACGTATTGTGAGGATTTTTCGTAAATTGTCAGTGTATAGTGTTAACGTTTTTTTTCATTAAATCGCCAAGTTTAGCTTACCCAATATATGATTCAATTAAAAATAGTCTAAAATAATAATCCTGAAACTCCTTTATTGCCACCTATTTAATTTAATAAATAATGTTAAGAAGCATACATCTAGTATTAAAACTGTATGCCGTAAATATTTCATAAGGAATGATTCAGGTAAATTTCACATTCGCTTGAAATTTCTGTGAAGCTGTTAGCATTGGGCTATATATTGGTACATTTTAACATTTCAATTCCAGGATCATTTTTATTTTGTGTAAAGACACATTCTGTTATTATGTGGCTAAATAACATGCAATTCATATGGTTTTTGAATGGGCTGTGATCATTATTTCTTACAAAATTATCTACGTCACACAATTTTCCATTTCTCAAAACCACTCGCCCGTGAAGGTACTTACTTACATTTTATACAAAAAGCCAATTATTTAATTATATATACTTTGAAGCTGTATATGTGTCAGTGGGCGAGCCGTCTGCTAAATTCTAATAACCCAACCTTCCACTATATAGCATCTTATAGAGTTTGTTGTGTACATATTGATGGACATCATAGTTTTTATGACAGGTGATGTACTGCATTATATCTTTTGTTTAGAAGTTGAAGTCTTTTCTCGTAAAATGCCACCGTTATTTCAATTTACCGATCGAATATTCGAATTGCTACTACTTAATGAAATAATTGTAACTTTCTAAATTAAAATGATAATATGTCATTGACAAGAAGATTGTGCACATAATTGTCTATATATACTCATTTATATCGACAAACATGCGCACAATATATTGCATCTCAGTTCAACCATTTCCAAACAAATTATCTTAGGTTTTAAAGGTTACATATACAATATCAAGCACTTAATCACATACCGATTTTTTTATAATTTTAAAAAATCTATTCTCAACGATTCCCAGAGACTTTTCTATAAACAACTCTTTACCTGTTTATCATACCATCGTAAATATATCCCAACCTACGAAGACCTCTGCTCATTTCTTTATAATGAAAAACCCTCTTTCGCCATCATTTAATTCCTCACCAACTACTTTTTTAACAAAACTTACCTCCAAATATTTAACTTTACTAATGATGATCTCTGTCTCCGTGATAGTGCTAAGAGACAATCCTGATTACCTTATGTTTTTCTGCCTCGCTTCAGCGACACCTGATTTGACTTTTTCAATTCTTGCAACAATAACAGCATTAACCCGCATAATCCCCTTCTTACTCATATAATTAAAAAAACTGAGACTAACATCCTGGTAAAAATCCTTTAATCGTACCTAGCCTAACTTTACTCTAAGATATGTTATTGATTATGTATACCTCCATTGCTTTTATTTTTATCATTTTACTGTTTACTTAGGTACGATATTGGATATTTTACTAGATTAAATCTATAATCTTTCTTTCCACACTCATGTTAAACAATAAAGAATTTACTTAATTCCTCTCACCATCGTTCTCGCATTGTCTTCGCGCGAGAACACCCCACAAAAAAATTTAATTTGTCACTTGACTTTATATCACGTAAATCACAATAATTTTGAAATTCAAAATCAATATTTATCTCTTTTTTTCAAACTTTTAGACATTATTTGAGATACTGTGTGTATTTACTTATCACAAAGCGGTCATTTGGAGAACGGAATATAGTTAAAACCCAAAGGAGTTTGTCATTAGATATTATACCATACAAATAACTAAAGTACCCAAAACAAGCCATATCTACGTCAGTTAACCAAGTCTATTATCTTGTATAAACTTGCTTTAAGTTGTTTGCGAATGACGTACATTTTTATTGCTTTATTTTTTATGACCTAGTATAAAATTTTTATGCATATAATATTCCTTGACATTAATTTTATAACTGACTCCTTCAATAGGCCTTAAGTCCATATAATACTTTAAAATTTCACATAATATCAGTGAGAAAACTTGAGTAATAAAATGTTAAGAATAAGTTCATTTTGATAGTTTTTAGACCTAGCTATTCGATTGTTATGGCATTCTATTCAAAACAGTATATAATAATAGAAATCCAAGTTGTACCGCGGTCTTATTAGTTGACTCTAAATACATTTTTTGTTAATTTTTACGCCTGTTAAACTACTTTTCTAGTAAGAATTAAAAATGCCACCTTTGGCGCAAAGACATTGATTGCCTTTTTATAAATTTGTATTCCTTTAATGGTATAAAAGCAGCATATAAACTTTAATGTACCCATATCACAATATAAGTTTTACAAAATTTTTAAATACATTGTGGTTATGCGATTTACGGGCCATCTGGAAGATCTGCACAATCTTAAAGAGTCAATTTAGGAGACAATTATTCTAAAGTTTGCAAGTGCTATCAGATTCGTCTCAATTAAACATACAAGTATATGTATAAAAGCTTATTAAATAGATTTCCGGAAAGTAGAAGATAAACAAAAACATTAAATTGGTAGAAAATCGAAATTAAAATTAAAGAACTTTATTGATGATTTGGATTTTTAACTTCTCAGGTTGCTGTCAGTTGAGCAAAACTTAATATGGCAAACAATATCTGTTGAATTTATGAACATATTTCAACCAGATCTACCTCATTAAGCAAACTGTCCATGGATTTTTTTAAATGCCATAAATAATTTGACCCAATGCATTATGAAAGCTCAAGGACCTAAGGAAAAGTGGATTTTGACAAACTTCCATCTACAATCTACAATAGATTGCTTATTCCGATTAGGAAAAACGTAAATATCTAAAAACTTATCGATATCACACTCAGTTGGAAAGAGTAAATTACAAGTCAAACTCTATTGCGTTTAAAGAATTTCCTATCAAAGTAATAATAATAATAATCATCATTTATTCACATAATACATGGTAAATGGTGCATGGAAAACAATTATTGATATGACCGATCTCATGTTTGCCTGGTGTGGCATGCGAATGCATGTTATATTTAATCGGAAGTAGGAGGAGTCTTTACAATAAAAAATAAATTCGTTACACATGCGCTAAAATTACTACAATACTGACGAATGCAATTAGCGATGAAAATAGTATTTAATAAGAAATTATATTGTCAATAGAACACATTATATATAAATATAAATATTCAATGTTAATTTTGTTGTTGAAACTTACGCGAATATTAGACTTTTTTTTAAATTAAACAACTTTACGGATTTTATCGCTGTTTATTTCTATATTTTATCACCCAACGTTTCGAACCCTTTGCAGCATTC
>JAOCPS010776759.1:0-10277 GCA_025505425.1 Graphium colonna
GTACATTAAGCTTATTTTAGTACAGTATAGGATTTGAAGGCTTTGTAGACTTGAGTATTGGACTTTAACTTCATGTTGATATTTCAATGCGTTTCTCAAAACAGACTTTAAAAAAAAAAGAGACAGACAGCAATAAAGGTGCTATCAGGATTTCAGAACTTTCGAAATATGTAAATAATCCGTATACTTCTAAACACATAAGAAATGTCATTAACTTTAAAGAAATTTGTGCATAAAAAACTCGACTTAAAGAGTCCGTACCTTTTTCAAAAACGTAAACAAAGCACTACTTGACCTATTTTATGCCAATTAAATGCTTAGATATTCTGAAAGATCGTTTGTTTCCATTCCACGTTTTGAACTAAGAGAAAAAAGCCTTGTGAGAGCTCTTTTCCTCTTCGAACTCCGTTACCTCGTCCAGTTCATTGAGCTTTGTCTTCGGCTCTGTGTCATTCAAATTCAAGTGTTTTATTTTCTTAGGCGTTTGATATTGCATTAGATTTTTCATCTTTTTTCTTCTTTCTATTCAGAATTACTCTACGAAAATGAAGGTACTCAAGAATACTTGAAACTTGTTAAATTTTACAAGAAAACTTTTAAAGGGTAAATAAGGTAGTACTTTTGAAATACCTGATAATGAAATTTTTGTTCTGCCGTACTGAAGTGACACAACATTTAACTAAAACAGTTTATAGGGTTCATAAGGTTTAAAATGTATTTATCATTTAAAACGCAAAATAACTGTGACATCATTTTTTAATATTGTTATTTTATGCTATTTAAAGGACTCAAAAATAAATGTTATTTTCGTTAGTGTACCAAAATCAAATAAAACAGAAACCGAATATTAACATATGACAAATTATATGAAATTTGATGCATATTATTAGTTTAATTTCTTAAAAACGTTTACAAAATATGCCACTGCATTAACTGATTGCAATAAACACTGGTTTTATGTATTCTATATATATATTCAAAGGAAAGTCTATAAAGATTGCTTTCATTTCGAATGGAAAATTGACTATACCTGAAAATTTTCCTATATCTCAAATCTTTATTCTTTTTTCATAAATATAAAAAAACATATTTAACTTTTTCTATCATAAATACTAAAGGGTTTATATGTGGTAAGCCTAATTAAGTTTAGAGGTGGATTAAATCTCAAGTACAGCTAGCCACATTTTATTGGGACCTTATTTAAATACTTACGTCACTGAAACTTTTTACACTTTAATGTACCTATAGTGAACAATGTGTTTTCTTATTTATCTTTAATAATAAAGTTCCATCTTTTTTAATTTTGTCTCCTCCACTATAAACTGTTCTTAGAATTTAACTGACTACATCCAAAAGATTACAAATCTAATAGAAAGTGGCAAATAGATATGACACTACGATATAAAATATTTGGTTTACCCTCTTCTTCAATATTAGGCTCTACCACCTATAAAAAATAGTTTCAGACTTTTTAAAGAAGTTTACTTTTGGTAACAGTGTGGGTAGTAATAATTTCTTTTTTTATTTTATTGCTAAGTTTTGAGATTTACAAACACCTTGATAAACTTTTTCAATCAATATAAAACACTGGCACAAAAATGCTTGACGGTAACTTGACATCGCAAATTGAGCGGAAGTTAAAACTTTACACCGAACAAATAATGTCATTCAAATGGATTTGCGCGTGTTTAAATGAATGAATAGGATGTTTAAATATAAAAAGATACATTTGAAATACATTTACAAATTACATTGACATATTGAAATTATGATATTTTAAATTCATCAAAATTACAATTTTTTTAATTATAGTTTCTTTAATTATTGTAAAGCGCACTAGACTTAGTTTTTTTCGAGACACTAGTTTTTATATATAATCATTTATGTATATTTCTTGGATCATGGTATTGTTTGTTAAAAACCATTTATTCTTTATAATGGATTAAGAATTGAAAGTTTTACAAATAAATAGACGATCAAATTATTTTTTATAATATTAATAAACATTATATACAATTATCAATCAAAACTTTTTGCACTGATTTTGAAAAAATATTACCATTACACTCCCAAAACAGAATGTAAGCATATCCAAGTCTAGCCGTACTCCATAGACGCTTCATCATGCACTTTTGATGATACCGAAAATACGGTATTATTTACAGTTTACTCATTATCCAATGATTTGACATTAGTTACTCGTAAGTCAAGCGTGAAAGCGCTTAAGTGGAATTAAAATGAAATCCAACTTTAAATCTCGTATACTAATTGAACTTTCAATTTTTCTTTTAATTTTGTAATTTATTTCAATTGAACTAATCGAATTGCAATCTGTTACAGAACTTTTAATTTCCTCTCGTCGGAAACTATTCAACTTGTCAAAGAAGCTGATAGAGATTTATGTCTTACCGTAGTATTCCCAGTATTTTAAGTCATATAATTTATTCTAGACGACGAGTAAGTCGAGGAAACTGGAGAAAAATATTGTTAAAGATAACGAAACCATTCAATATCTTACTGGTTTTTATAGTACAAAAATATGCAATAAATATTAAATAATTTAAATGGAATATATTCTATATTTCATCTTAATCATTATGAATTAATTTTTGGTCAACAGTAGAAAAGATATATATTTAAAAATCACATTTTGATTATGAAGTCATTAGTATTATTTATTCACATTGATATATCTCAATGACTTTCTTCAGAAACGGAGTACCGTAAGTCATTGAGATAGTGATTTGAAATTGTAATATAATTTAAATAAATAAACAAGCTTTACTATTAAAATATGATAACTTTATGAAAACTCCATTATTGACAACTGCGTTACCGTCTTAACTTGACCGCATTTTCACTGTAGGGAATACCACATAAAATACTTTTAGTTATAAATATAATTATAAAACTGCGAAAAATATAGTCTCATGTCATTCAGATTATAAAACTCATTGGTCAAAATGTTCTTTTGCGGATTGCCAGTTTCACTAAACGCGACATAAAAGTTAAATTTATTAAACCAAATATTTATGGTAGTACTAAAATTTAACTCACTTTCATATTAAAAAGACAAGTCAATAAAACAAGTCAAACTAAATAAATAAGTTCTTATATCTTAGGGAGCTTAATTACTATTTTCACTGATTTCTACTTTTTGACCAGACTATTTGGCAATTGTTCGCAGAGAGCATTATTAATATGAATAAGTTCTCATATCTTTGGGAGCTTAATTACTATTTTCATTGATTTCTACTTTTTGAGCAGACTATTTGGTAATTGGTCACAGAGAGCATTATTAATATGAATTTAGTAAATATGAAACCTTAATTTGCTATATACATTTTTTTTTTAAGTTTACTACTTGGAAATATCAAGAGAACGTTCGGTACATTACACAAACTGCAGACTTGTCTAGATTTAAACGTTGGTCCTGCACATTAGCCATCTGTATTTTTTTTTTGTTTTCTTTACCCTTATTTCATATTTATCGTGATCGAATATATAAAATCAAAATAAAAATGGAATAAACTTTTGTATAAACAATAGAAATAATATCAATAAAATCCATGAATTTGTTTTACTTAATAATAGATAATCACTTAAACTCAAAATGAATATAAAAACATGTTTTTAATACATTTTGCAACTAAATTTTCTATACATCATTACTATGTGAGACTCAGAAGATTGAGCATAAATATTGCTACCGATTCAAAGACTTTCTCTGTACATAATAATGTAAAAGGGAGATAAAAAGTTTGCAAATAAATTTAGTAAGAATGTCAGAAAGATTTTACTTTTTACTTTTCCATTAATTCTCCAGCCTTATAATAAATCGCTCAATTTAGTCTTTTATTTAGATTTAAGGGCCAAATATTAGAAAGAGAGTTTTGATATTAATTTCATATGTAAAGACCTAACATATGTTACATTTTTATCCTTTGTTTTGGGTAATAATTACCTAATGTCGTTTTTATATCTATTGATCTTAATAATAACGAATTAAATGTTCATGACATAAAAATGGAAAAAATAAATAAAAAAACAACACAATACCGTATTTATAACATATGTATGAAATATAACATGCTGCCTCAGTTAACGTGTAAAAATTTTCAAATATAAATAACTAAAACATCACTGATTTTGTTAATATATTTTTATGTTTTGGCTAAATAAGTTATTTATTAAAATAATGATTTTTCTTCATTGCAATATGCAGTTCATATTTCCGCAATTTCCCATTTATTATTTTAATCCGACGAGCTTATCTTGCAAGTCATATTTCCTAATGAAAAACGTAATTGCTGACTCTTTGCTAAATGATTCACACCCGTACTTAGTGCATCAGCTATTCCTGCAAAGCTGTGAATAAGTGCCACAAAGTGAGTTAGCTTTTAGGTTAACCACAAAATACTATTTTGAGCGTGTTTTTATAACTGTAAACTTTTTTTTCACTTAGTTAAAAGCTGTGCTATTTTTGTTTAAATAAATAAAACTATCTAGTATTTTATAGCTATAAATACATCTCTGTAACAAATTCAACTGGTCAAAATAATTGAATTAACATTTAATTCTGTTATAATTTGAATATATTATATATGAATAAAACATACAACTTTGGTGATGATATAAAATATTTAAAGGCAGCTTATCTAGTAAATGGATAAATTCGATTTCAGATTATAATAAGATATTATAATAAGATAATAATTCTTATAGTGCAGTGTATTAAAAACAAATATACAAAAAATGCAGCCACAAATTATCCTTGGGAAATATTCACACATGCCATAGCTCAACACTAGCTTTCTGCTATTTGTGATCACATTTAAGACCACACTTATCATTACGTCAGTTTCAATTAACCAAAAGTAATAACTGTGAACACTGATACATCGCAAAGATGATTCACAATGATCTTTAAATTGAGAAACATTGAGGATGTTTCTTTATTTAAATATATTTAATACAAGTAATGGCCGAGTGCTAAAACCATCTTGGTATTTCGTATAAAATAAAATAAAACAGATCCCAACAAAAACTGAAAGATCTCAAGATAGTTTCATATTAGCAGCCTCAGCATTGAACAGATCAAAGATAGAAATAATTACGGCCTTCATTACAATTAAATTGAGATGGTCATACATTACACATAGACCTGGACTTGACATCGTGATTATATAATAAAACCTAATGGGAGCATGGTCGATCCTTTCGTCTCACTTAGTAGTGCCTAGTATTTGCATAAATAAAAGAAAGCAATATATAAAAAAAACTAGCCAAGAGCGTGTCGGCCACGCACATGAAAGTGTCCCGTAGCAATCGAATGGTCCGTCTGACCGTTTTACAAAATAAATACTCACAAATTTTATAGGACGGCTGTAAGTACATAGGTGTGTCGAATTATATAAAAATAACTTTATATAATACCAGGTCCGCTATAATTTTTGTTAAAATTACTTACTATATGTGCTTAACTTACTACATGTGTATAAAAAAATGTGCTTTATACCTTTAACAAAGTTAAGGGAGGGGACGCTCTAATTTTAACTTTGTATTAAGATATCTCGATACTGGAGGGTTGAGTCTACATGGTGGCATGGCAATTTTTGTTGAATTTTAAGAGACCTTTGCAACGAAGTTGAAATATATTTTATTTCGTTGTATGGGAGGGGGGTTAAAAAAATATTGTTACAAAAACTTTAAAACCAGGCTTTGTATCTTACACACGATGTCACAATACACATCTCTCCACCAATTTTTGTAACAATCGGTGCAGAAACGGCCGAGTACGAGCCCGGATGGACAGACATGACGAAACTATAAGGTTTCCTAGTGGACTACGGAACCCTAAAAAATATAACTCATTTTACTTTAAGAGGTAGTGTGAAAATCTCTTTAATTTAGTTACCTCCAAAACACGTTGTGGTTCGGAGGTTACTAAATTAAAGAGATTTTCTTGACGTTCGACTTAAACGTTAATAAACTTAATTTTATTCATGTTTCTCCCTTTACGTTGTTTTTTCAGCACTAGCACAAAGATATTTTAGTGTTGAACACGCAATGATTCGCAATGAAATAAAATTAACATTTTTAGTATGGTTCTAAAGACCGTTGCTCGAGGAATATCAAATTATGTTATCGTACAAACACTGAAATTTCTCAAGTGTATTAAATCATTACTTTGATGTGCAAAGTTCCGGCAACTGACTGAGTTTATGGCCTAGTTCCGATTCAAAGGGTCGTAATTTTCACCGTTACAGTTCCTGTTATTAATTATACCAAATATTTCAGACCGCCTATAAATATTTCAAAGCTTTAATGGGCTATGTGTTATTTTATATACTCGATAATATTTATGGTTAATTGGTAATTAACATCGAGGTCTATTTCTATTCTCAGAAAGGTTTCTCTTCAATTATTTATTATTATTCCTTTTACTATATGTCGTTTTACAAGGTTATACAAAACAATTTTATTTTATAATGCACTATAGAACGCTAATCAACGCAGTCATTACTACAAGGTGATAAAATTGTTTTAACATAATCACGCCTTACTTCTGACACAAATAATTTTATATGTAGAATGACTATAACTTTATGTTATTATTATAAAGAGTTGGCTTAAAACTTTACAAAACTCATAAAAATCTGACTTTCAAATAAGGGAACTTCCAGTTGCCCTACAGTTTAGTAAAACGGCGTCTTTCCCAGTAGGTACAAATGTTCCTTGAATAAAAATAATGCCAATGCGCATTTTATTTCTAAAAGAAAAGAGCTACTTTTACAATTGCTGTGAATGCACCTGTTGGATTTAAAATTTTATTTGCTTTAGTTTTTTTTACAAAATTATTAAGATATCTTTTTTATTGAAAAAGGTGGAAAATAAGCGTCAATGATTAATTCTTAAATTAAGCAATTACTATTAGGAGGGATAGTATTTGCTCCTATCATATTTTAATATTTCTTACTCCATACTCTTTGGGTAATGTGTATGTCAGTGGAGACATAATTTATAATTGTATACTAGGTGTGTGTGAAGCATTAAGACCTCTTTGGTAAAAAATCAAAATGCCCATCAAGAGCTGTTCATATGATGTTATCGCCTATACCACCTGCTATTCTGAAAGTTGAATAATTAAAAAAAAATCAAAAACTTTACACTCATAATAAAATATTGTGTAAACAGATAGTCTTATCATGGCTTATTATATTATGTCTAAGTAAGATATGCGATTGAAGTGCGGATCAACTAACTTCACATTATTTAAAACAACATTTTTTTTAATAATAAGATATAAATGTATTGCATGTTTTTTAAATGTTCTGGAGCTTGGCAGCCCAAATACGTATACTATTTTGAAAAAGGCATATGAATACTGAACATGCAAGTAAAGTATAGTATGTCTTATATAAAAAAAACCTCGTAAACGGGGCACTTTCAAATAGCTTGGCAAATGGAACAGGTAACCTTACTTTCCATTATGCACATTAGCCCTACATTACGTGAAACATTTATATATATAAAAAGTGCACCCTAACTTAATGACGTCGGGGCTGCCATAACCAGACGAAACATACATACATACATGTTAACATCGTAATCATGAAGAAACATACAATTCAAACACATAAAATATAATAATGCACAATATTTCTGTTTTAAAAACAAGATTGAAACGTTCTCCAGCCCCATGGATGATGTATGATGTTCAAAGAGCTATGGTACGACGAAATCGGGCTTTTTCTCGTTTTAAAACTGACGTACAGAAGAGAACTGGACTGCTTTTAAAAGGTTGAGAAATAGATGTAATCAGACGACGCATGCACTTAAACGCCGCTGTATCCATAACAAAATAATAAACTGTACACCAGTTGAAGTGTAGAAATTTCTTAATTCCCTTGATATCGCTAGGTCACCTGGGTAGCACTGTGGTCCATCTATATCAAAATAAAGATTTTGTCTCTGTTACTAAATTGGAAGCCACGATTCGTGCTTAAACTGTAGCTTAAATTTTATCTCAAAAAATAGTTACAGCTATTATTTTTTTATATACTCGTATACATTAATAATATTATTCTAGATAAGATTAATAATATTATTTTCAACGAATTTTTAGTTTAAATTCGTGATCAATTGATAAACGTGGCAGATTTCATAATACTAACAACACTATAAAATAGCTTGCCGCCTTGCGACCTGACGCATTATTAACTTTAATTTTCGAGTGTTTATGTGAGTGAGAAAAAGTTCAATTATACACATATACAAATAGACACATATTCGTTAGACTTTAAGATTAAGTCGAAGATGTTGTCGATATTTGTGAAATCTCTATTGTTGAAGTCAACAAATATCGAATTTGCCATCATATTACTAGATTGAAATTCGATTCTGTTTTAAGGTAGCCGGAAATCGTAGTGTCTTGATTCCGACTGAGGAATTATTTGAAATATTTCACAATAGCACCAATATAGCAATATTAATTTCAATCAATTTGTTGTACGTTAAATCAAAGTTAAATGAAATAAACTTCAGCGAGAATAATGTTAACAAAATATTGCAAAACCGAATTCAACTTCAGTTGTAATTAAGGTTTGATGAAATACTTTTATAGTTAATTTTATAACTTTTTTATGATCCGATTCCTAAATATGTCCTTTGAAATAAAAAAAAGCTAAAGCAGTTCATTAATAATAAAATTTTCTGAAAAAACTGTAGCGTTAAAAATATATAATTTACTGAATACTAGCTGCTCCCTGTGGTTTCAGTCGTGACAATTTTCCTCGCATTTAAAACACTTTTCAATTATGCTCAGTTACTGCCATAGGCTTTCTAACACTAAAAAAAACTCAATTCAGACCAGTAATTCCTGAGATAAGCGCATTCAACCAGACAAACAAACTCTTCGGCTTTATAATATTAACATTGCGTTATTTTTTTTTATTCTAATATGACAAAAAGTTTTTATTTATTACACAAATATTATAGAGCTTAAAATACACAAAAAAGCCTAAAACGTCCTCCAGCTGTCGGATCATAAAATAATACAATAAAAAAAATTGAATAAGAATCTATATTTCTTTTTTATATTATTTTGGTTAAAAAATAATAATTTTAAAGGTTAGTGTTAATTTATTATTCATTACACGCCGTATGTGCTCTATGGAATGAACGCCTCAAATTTGACTATTTACATAAAACAAATTTAATCCAAACAAGGTATGATCTTTCTACTGTTAAGATTTTTATATAATGAATTGGTACGACTGATTAAAAGGAATTTAAATGTTATCCAGGGATCGAGTCTATTGTTAAATGATGAAATTAACCAGAAGCTTCGTTTTTAATGTAGATATTTGTTGTAAATTGAGTGTATAATATAACTGCCTGTTGCGTGCGGTTGGTATATTGTTTTGAAATTGATTAATAAAATATTGCCATCGGATGACGCGTGGTCAGCACACACACACACACACGCACGCACGCACGCACGCACGCACGCACGCACGCGCGCGCACACACACACACACACACACAAACACACACATTTAATAGCAGAAATTTTATTGTTGATAATAAAACTATAATACAAATTTAATTGTCCTTGTAAAAGCTTTCTTTGATTAAAATTTCCAATCAAATAAAATTCAAATCTCAAATACTCTCATGATGGCTGAAATGCTGCTATAACCATAGTATCTAGTGTGTGTTAACATAGAACCTAATAACTTTATAGCAAGTAATCAAATTAAGACAAATGGTTCAGAACTTTATTTAATGTAGATTAATATCTGAGATTTTCATGACCATAGATTAATCCTGTTTTAAATGTGTATTCTGAAGACAAGTTGATCTTGTGTACGTAGAACAAGAAATTATATTAGCAACGAAGATAATTATAACGAAATTATATGTGTCAATATTTTTTTTTATATTTTTAGATTAATTTACTATGTTATAGGGCATTTGCATTGACTTTGATGAATAATTTCTCAGAGTTACTATGATATCTTTAGGAACAGCTAACGACTAAGCAAATGTTAATCGCATGGTTCTTTTTTGTGAAAAGGATGAAAAAAGATCGCTAATAATCAGGAGAGAATGACGGTTCACCCGATAGTCTAGCGATCCCGTCGCTCATAGACACACACAACATCAAGAGAGTCGCGATTGCGTTGTCAGCCTAGGAAGTCTTCTTATCTTATATGGATCAGAAGTTACGCTCCTAGATCACTGATCTTTTAGAGCTTCGTCTGGCAATCGAA
>JAOCPS010776870.1:0-10277 GCA_025505425.1 Graphium colonna
CGAGATCTTTTTAAAGAAATAGATATACTTAGAGTGGCTTCGCAATACATCTTTTGTAATATCGTATTTATCCGTCAAAATATTTATTTATATTTAAAAAATATTGATAGACATAAATTTAATACTAGAAATAAAGATAATCTTTCTATTCTAAGTTTTCGTTTAAAAAAATTATGGGTCTAGGTATACGCATGTGTAATAAAATACCACCATCTGTACTAAACCTACCATTGGACCAATTTAAGTGCAAAATTAAAAATACACTTCTGCGAAAGCTTATTATACCCTAGCAGAATACTTTGCAGATTTAAACGCGTCGGATTAATGCTGTTGATACCTACGTAGGTCATACGAGATAATTGTAATATAGATAATTGTAAACCTACATTATTTTAAAAGAAGAACTTCTGAGTTTCTCGCCCGATCTACTCAGCAGAATCTGCCTATTAAGCTGGCGGTAGCTTCATTACGAACATTTATATCATGCTAATATAAAATTTTGACGTCTCTCACGCGTAAGCGCCTATGTGAATAAAGATATTTTGAATTTAAATATGAATTTGAATTATTGTCATTAATTGACCTCCTGTATTTGAAGCTCGTAATTAATTACAAAAATTTAATTTAGAAATCAACTTAACAAATAATAATGAAATCCTGAGTGAAACCATACACAACGTAGCATAGCATATGCCATAAAGTGTATGGTTGTGAAATGAGCATAATATAGATTCGAAAAAGGTATCTGCAGACAAATTATAATTTTATTTAAAATATTAAAAATAACCATGATGAGCCATGGGTCGCAAAATTTTAGGTGTTTAAAGGATCGATAGAATCAGTAATACCATACTAAGACTGGAGTTTCGGATGTGGAACGTAAGTCAGCAGAGCTAAAGTGGGACTGGGCCGGACATGAACACACAACGACGGGCAAGCATTACTACAAATTGAATGCCCACCTACGGCCGCCGAATACCAGCACGGCCAAGAAGCGCGATGATTTGGATAAGTTTGTAGGAAAACTTGGCCGAATATCACCCTGGACTGCAATTCATAGAAAGATAAGGGGGAGGCTTTTGCCTAGCGGTGGGATACGATGTATGCTATTAAAAAAATACATGAAGAAGGGATATATAAACTTTACTAAATTTATATGGAAACTTCATGTAAATAAAAACAAATCACGGTATATGCAATCCCTACTATGGTGTTACTAACTTTCAATTATTTTTACATTCAACTTGGAACTTAAACGTTGATACATAGATTTATTACACTGTAGTAATTTTTTTATGCAACTTCCGACGTGAAAGTCATGTAGCGTAAACAGCTTATAATACTTATACTCAAATGAACTATGACCTGATTCTAAGACAAATAACGGCGAATTAACAACGATGGTTATAAATTAAAAGTGAAGTTATAAACCATTGCTTTCCTAGAACTTTCCTAATGCAAATAATAAATGTAATAAAATTATCAATATATCGGTGTCAGAACCTTACGACCTCATTACCTATTGCTTTTCATCAGTGCAATCTGTCAGCACTTTGCTACGAGATGTTTTGTCTCTTCAACATTCAAATTGTAAGTACCTGCATGAGCTGATGCCTTAACAAAACAAACGGTTCCGGTTCTGGACGTCTCCCTTTAATAAACGCCCAAAAGTAATAATAATGGACGAAAAATAACAGTAGAAGACGTAAAGGGCCGCTAACTGAAGGCCGCCAGAGCGCGTATTGAGCTGGTGCAGGACGTGGCAGATTGCGATCTGCCAGCCAAAAACGAGGTTATTCACGACCACCAAGCATCACTTTGCATCCATCATACCAACCATTTGGGTTGATGCCGGCAGGGTTCTTACGTGCTCAGTAATCTGCACCCGCCACTGGTGGAGTACGCCGTATGTAATATTCAAGAAACATGAATAAAATCGTATTGCGGGTGTATTATAGACTGATCCCTCTATTCTAAGCCAAGGAGAAATAGTAGGGGCCGACACTACCGAGCGTCTCTGATCGAGAGACCGCAAGGAAAAAGAATGAGTCATGGGTATTTCTACAAGGTTATTAACGAGCCTTTTGTAGACACCACTGCCTTTCTGAACTGACTGTGTTTTGGTGACCTTTTTAGAGAAACCGACAGTTTTGCCTGTTACAATTTTGACAATTTAAAGGATGGCACCTCAGACATATGGCAAGCATGTCGCAACCCTGAGTAATCGCTTCGGAGCTTCATCTTCGGTAGTTCCGCGTTTATAACTGAGTACTTGTACAGGTACAACCTAGTGACCAGAATTCTCCATTAGGGGCTCGTTCTGAAATACGGACTGATGATTGCCGTATTAAAAGTGCGTGCCGGAAGCCATGCCTGAAAATACTCGTTCTTGGGTCTATTAGGACAGTCCGTCAACAAGGGTAGGATGTTAATGGCGAACAAGCTAGATATCGTATTGAAAGACTGGGTACAGTCAAGGGTATTTGAGTGGAAGCCGAAAAAGAACAGAAAAAGAAATATCTGATCCTGGCTCACAATGTGATCGACATGTAGGGTCTAGTGCCAACTGACATCATTCCTGTAGTCGTATCTGCAAATGAGTAAATCCTTTCCTAACACCTAAGGCGATAAGGATCCAATAAAGAACCGCTTTTGGCTTAGATGCAGAATGTGATGCTCCTTGATACTGCCCACATCGTCCGCCGGTTTCTCTCCCTTACACCTGTTTGGTCTCCCATACCAAGTGCATCCGGCTGGCCTTATTTTTTTATTTATAAAATTAACCAATAATCACGTCATCTATAACGCCGTTATTATGGCATACTGAATATATTATTAATGATATAATTTTGTTTCAGAATGTATCTTCCCGAAAATTAAAAACTAAGTAAATATTCTATTAGCTCACGACAGAAATATTAACAAAGAAATTTTAAAGTTTGGACTTGTAACCAGGAACAAACTAACGTCTTGCCTTTATTGTTTAATTCTGTCTGGCATGTTCAGCTGCATTCAAAATAGCAATACATGAAAACTTAATTTTAATAAAATTAAATAAGACGACGTAGGGATTATTAATCGACGAGGTGCAAAAATTTAAATATCTTGGTACTTGGCTAACTAAAGAATGGAATAGCGATACAGAAATTAAATCATCCGGGATTTAATTCTTTAGAAGTTGCTCACAGTGCTTTTCAAAGTATGAAGAAGGTGCTAGCAAATCGCAATATAAATATTTCATTACACAAACGTCTACTGCACTGTTACAGCTGGCCCATACTTTTTTACGGATGTGAGACTTGGACTATTAAAGAAGATCGCAGAAAACGTGTAGAGGCATTCGAGAAGTGGACCTACAGACGCATGTTGAGGATCAGCTGGACCCAAAAGCTAACTAACGAAGAAGTCCTGATCGAATCAAAAGTCACCGGGAATTTTGGCAGACTATCAAAAAAAGAAAAGTTGTATATTTAGGCCACGCACTGAGACACGGGAAATGCGAGCTTTTGAAATTTATTATGATGGGCAAAGTTGCCGGAAAAAGACGTGTCGGCCGCAGGAAAAAATCTGGGCTTCGCAATATTAGGTGAAGAGTGGATGGGAATCGGGATTACCGCCCATCTGTTTAGCCTCTCGAGTGATAGAGACACATCAAAAGCTGACTACCAACCTTCGCTAGTCGGAGAGGCACCTGAAGAAGAAGAAGGGATTATTTATCATGTGATTAAAAGTACCTTGCATCAAATATTAAATATTATAAATATGTAAAAATCACTATAAAATATTTAAAAGTGGCCAAGGCAAAAACAGCGACCAAAAATAGTTATGTAATTTTATTGCACTACTGTGGATCTAGGCCAGCAGGTTTAATTAACAGTATATATTACAAAAAAACAAAGACCAAATATAACTTTTTAAAATTATATTCTTACTTTCTAGTAACTTTGTATAAATTTAAGTTTTTATTTTATCAGTCTTTTATTCGAAAAACTGTTCCAGATTTCATGACAAAATAAAAACATGCAAAACACGCATTGTTTCAGCTGTATCGTTAATGGATGTTAATGTACAAAAAACAATTTCTGGCAAATGGAACGCTGAGAAGAATTTATATATGCATGGTCATTGCTCCCATTTGGACGGAATGATGTATCCTTTAATCTTGTATGTAATAAATAATAATTATTAAATTAATCAAGAATTGTTTATTGGTATTAAGCCTTAGTTCATTAATCAATTCCTTTTATATTTAAGTTTTGCAATACAGCATGAACAAATAAATATCTTCCATTATCACGAACATTCAATAAGTGTCTTCCATTATCATGAACAATTTTTTTATATTCATGTTAATGAAGTATTTATTGATAATCTCGATTATTTGATGTATTTGGAATCTACGGATCTTAATATTAATGATTGTATTTGACTTAAAAGAGGAAGCAAATAAAAACATGAATAATAAAGTATTTTTCTTATATTTTGGTCAATATAAAGCTGGCGTGTGATCAGATCTTTTGTTGATGTAAAATATTTTTTCTTTCTTCGGTAGTAATAATAGATACGCACGAAACAATTAAAAACGAATATGTTAAAAACCAATACATAAAAATATTTTGATACAGTTCACAATTCGATGCTTGTGATCTTTACTTTTTAAAAAACTAAATATTAAAGTTTTATTGAAAATTATTCATAATTTAAGTAGATCTACTACAAAACAATAGTTACTTACCACTAGTATGATATTCCGTTTCGATAAATTATTTTTATAACATTTGAATGCAAATTTAAATTTAGTTATACATTTTTTATGGAAAGGAAGACAAACGCGCAGATGGTTCACCTGATGGTAAGCGATCCCGTCGCTCGTAGACAAACGCAACATCCGGAAAATTGCGAGTGCGTTGTCAACCTGGTAGAATGGATATAATAGGTTTATTAGATAGGATGGGGTCGGGATTAAGGATTTGGAGAGGAAAGGAATAAGAATAGAAAAGGGTAGACCTGGCCATCCGGCATCCCAAAAAGTCATGCATACCTTATTTTATGCCGACCTTATAAAGAGCCTGCACATTAGCGCTGTCAAATTATACTAAATCAAAATTAGTTGTTACTTTTTAAGTAAGATGTTATTCGTTTAACCGTTTTTCATACTGCGACCCATCATCTATTTTGTATTGATTTTTTAATTGAATAAAGCACCTAATGATATAAGATTTATTAGTACTAGCTGGTCCCTGCGGTTTTACTAGCGTAAATTTTCCCCGTTTCTATAACATTTTTCATTGATGCTCCGCTCCTAATGGTCATTCCGTGATCTTACATAGCCTACATCTTTCCTTGATAAACATTATATTTAATGCAAAAATTATATTTCTATTCAGACCAGTAGTTTCTGAGCTTAGCGCGTTCAACCAACCAAACAAATAAAAGCTTTAGCTTTATAATATTTGTATAAATTAGGCTTATATTTATACAGATACTGTGCACCAACTTTATATTTTAATATAACGTTGGTGCACAGTATCTTTGGCAAAATCTTCGATCCTAACTTTGCTACCAAGAATTATCAAAGAAAGGCAAATCGAGCAGACCATTTGTGAGGTTTAACGTTTATCGGGCATGTGAGTAGTGCTTTGCTTGAAATTATCAGTATGATTCGGAGTCAAATTTAATTTATAATAATCGCTCTGTAAATTTGGAGGTATGGAAATGAAAGTTACACCAACGTTGACTTTGGGCGTGGTATTATTTTATGATTTTTTTTTGTAATACTTTTACACAAGTAATTTGTTAGTTTATTATTATTATTATATTACAATAATTGCGCACAAGTTATTTTTTATTAGGTACATAAAATATTTATACGGTTTACGACCAGATATATTTAATATTTTGTTATCAACAGCCTAAGCATATGACAGGTGTACGTTCAATATTATGATTTAACTAATACGGTATGATTTATACGTCATAAAAGTAGATTAACACAAAATTCCTCTGTATATTTCACATTGAAGAGCTACATAACGTTCATTCAGTGAGTATTAAAGCGGAGCATCAAACCGCCATGGATCAATCAGAGACTCAGCGGTTTGAGCAAATTTAGAGCGAGTTTGAAAATAGTAGGAGAGTAGTTTCTTTTTATTTTTAATAAATTCGACAATTTTATCTTGCCTCTAATTATAATATTTCCTAACATTTTTCATGTCACTTTTTGAATGGTTTCAACAATATTTTAAAATTTGTGTTTTTTTTATATTCACATTAATTTATAAGTAATTACTGATAATTGCATGTCAGAATATTTGAAACATTATTGAAAATGTCAATAACATAAGTCCAATAAGTCAATATATAAATTTAATTCATAAAAAATGATCAACTAATACTGTAGTGGAATAATGTAGTCATGTTAAGTCGATAACCTAACATTTGTTTTTTTTTTAAAACCCTTTTAGAGGCCGCCTGAATAACATGAGCTTATTGCACATGTCCAGCCCAATCACGTGCGATAACCTAGATGACTTTTATAGTTTGGCGTGAACTAGTTTTTTTTTATTGGCGTGCATCGCAAATATTTTTTGTAAGAATATTAGCAAATTATTTGAAATTTTACTAAAATCTCTTAACCATTCCAACTAAGACTTAGGCTTGTAGTAGGATATGGATCACGGCAATAGTCGAATGGCAGGATTCGAACCCTCGACCACGTGATCGGATGTCCATCAAGATATTTTTTAAAACGCATGCATATGTACAAGTATCAAATAGTTTCCGCATCATTATTATACGGATTTCTTTATTTTTCTCAGTCAAAGTATTTACTATACAAAATTATTTTGAAGTTGTCTTCGATGTCGATATAACATCATCGATGTGCTACGACGGTACAGCGTATACAGATATAATAATTATTCAGCATAGTTTCTTTATGTCCTCTACAAGGTTTGTTATGTTATGAGTTTTGCTTATCTCCATAGTATAACTAGTGGTTTCGCTCAGTTTGATTACATCGTATTCTTGCATCTAAAATATATGTTTTGAAATGGAAGTCTATTATGATGATTATAATGTTGTTGTCGACCTCTTCTTCAAAAGAAAACACAAGATCTTGATGAATGGCAAGTACTGCAGACAATCATGTAATTTATTTATAATAACGTAAAAAATTCGAAACATAATTGCTTGGTTCTTTTCTGCTGCAATAATGTTTGCTATTACATTATTATTAACATATGGCATTTTAATTTTAAAGTCGAGTTATTTGCACAAAATAAAATATAAATAAATTATGGATTTATTGCATCTTAACTAGTTTTTACTACTCTTAATGTAGCTAAAAGTTTTTACATAAAATAATATTTTGCAGTAGTTGGTGTCTCATGAATTATAACAAACTTCTGAACATGCTCCCGGGGTTGAAAAATCTTCTTCGTCTTTCACGATGACTCGCCGGCCATCGGGAGTGGGCAGATTCTGCTAAAGGCTCTTCGAAAACCACGTGTTGCCGTCTTCACGTCTGCATCCCGGGATATAGAGGGCTTTTTGGGGCGCGTGTCAACTCGACTAAGTACCATTTTCAACGAGTGTCGCCGCGACGCCAGACACCACAACGTCTGTCACCGCGACCGCTGACACCATGACGCCTGTTACCGCGACGTCTGACGCCGGGACGCCTGACGCTAGGACGCCTGACGCTAGGACGCCTGACGCTGAGACGCCTGACACCGCGATGCCTGATGCCGCAACGCCTCGCGCCGCGATGCCTTCCGCCGCTACACTTGACACGGGGACGCCTATCGCCGTGACGTAGAACGCCGTGACGCACGACGCCCGGACGCCTGTCACCGAGACAACTGACGCTGCGACGTCTTCTGCCCTAACGCCTGACGCAGTGATGGCTGACGCTGGGACGCCTGGCGCTGGGATGCCTGACACGGGGACGCCCGACGCGTGACGTCTGACACCGGGACGTCTGACGCTGGGATGCCTGCCGCCTCAACGCCTGACACTGTGAAGCTTGATGCCGTGAAGCCTGACGCCGTGACGCCCGAAGCCGCGACGCCTGACACTGTGATGTTAGTTGCCGCGACGCCTGACACCACGATGCATGTAATCGACACGCCTGACGTCGTGACGCCTGACGCTGTGACGCCTGATAAAGGGATGTCTTTCGCCGGGACGCCTGACGCCATACCCACGATGCTGGGATGCCTGACATCGGGGCGCCTGACCTCGGGAAGCCTAATATCATGACGCATAACATTGCGATGCCTAGCACCGCGACGCCGCACGCCGGCAGCCTTCCGCTGCGATGCCTAATGTCGCAAAAATACGGTTTAATAATTTAGCCCGAGTTACATAGTTACAAAAATTACAGGTATAATAAACGAATGTTTGATTTTGAACAAATTGATGAATTTTTACATGTATTTATATTCATACTGTGATAAGCCAGCTTTTTATACTAAGCAGTAATAAATATATTCAAGATTTAGTTTTATTCTTAATATCAATTATTTGGAACTATTTCTATTCCAAACTTCCTTCTGTCAAAGTCGATCAAAAAAGAAGCCTTGCAAAATTGATTTCCCCGACGTTCAGATATGGTCTAACGCCGCCACTGCTCTAACTAAACTCACAAAACGCCCATGTTATTGCATTACTATTTAAATTGACCATGAAGCGTCAAAAGTATGTTCGTTATTATTATAAAAAAAATTGCAACTTTAGTTCGAAATGTTAATAGAAGAATAAACAAGATACGGTATAACAAGGGGTGCTTTTTTATATGCTTTAGGCAATCATCAAATTGTACTACTACTCATAATCAGTAAATGGATTTCTTAATTGTAGAGTTTCGGACGTCGTCCAGCTGTGTCACGCAAGATATTTATAGCTGCTACTCAAAGTGTATACTGTCTCTCATTAAAGTTGCTAGATATCTATTTCGAATCGAAATTCGAAATTATTTTTTGATCGTTTTAGCTATGCTTTGATTTACATTTAAATCAAGACCAATGAAGGTAGTATATTTCAAAAACAAGAACAACGTCTTCATTGGCCATAAAGCGCAGACATTTGATTCTCAATTGCTCGGCCATTGACTATGACATAGTTGTGTTTATGGAAATAGAGCATCGGCGGTACAAAGGCTCCGCAGGTGGCTGACGATTAATCACGGCAGGAGATGGCAGGGCGCGGCGGCCGCGGCAGTGCAGCCGCGGAACGAGCTCGTGCATAACGCTCCCGCCAACACTGCGCCCGGTTCCCGCCAAAACACTACGTCACGCACTGGATTTTCTACTATACTTTTCGCAACTATTCAAGGTAAGGTTTTATTTCTTTCGTTTTTTCTCTTTAAAACTTTTTAACGCTAAGTAATAACAAAAACGTCAACAAGTTTTGCTTTTAATTAACCGCTAGACGAATCGGTTTTTGAATTAAAGCATTTATGAAATATTTTACGACTGACGTTTCATGAAATATAGTTAGGTATGCTTTAAATTACGGTCTTGTACATTTTGTAAAATGATGAATTTTTATGTATAATTTTAATGTAAAAATTTACTTTGAAATGTTCTATAGAAAGATTAAAAATATAAGGAAATGTAAGTGTAGCGGAATTATATTGTTAAATACATTTAATAGTGATTTGGCGGGAAATACATTAAAAATGTCAGAGATGGAATTTACATTTCATAAAAATGTACTTTCCTTTAGAACTATGCATTTTCTGATTCAACTAAGTAATATGTTATATGTCAATAGATTTTTAAATTACTTTCATTTTAAACTAAATGTATAAAACACGTTGAAATGATATCAACTACTATTGACGACCATTATTGTAGAATTGCATATGTGATAGTTGAAATCAATTTTAATGATCTGGGCCATTTTATACTTTCAATTAAATATATTGTAATTAAACGAAAAATATCCTTAACGTGACGCCGTGAGGTCTATTTTGGCGCGAAAGCTTTTTCATTACTTTCTTATTGTATACATCCATGGTGCAACTGTTAATACCTTTTTGAATTCATTGTTTTGAAAGGTGGATCCATGAATTAAACCGACATCAGTGTGTATCAGAAAATGAATGCTAGGTTTTTGTGCGTATTGTACAGAGTTTGTAAAGATATTCGATGGATAAATCTAGTGCAATTGTACTCAGGTTAATTTAAATACATCTGATAGAGCATAACATCCTTTCACAGCTTTTGCTGCACTTTTAAGGCCACGCTCGTCCGGGGAAGTACCACCGCCCT
>JAOCPS010776981.1:0-10276 GCA_025505425.1 Graphium colonna
AGAAGAAACAGTGTGGGAGATAGCACGTAGCCTTGTGGCACCATCCACAACGACCTTGATGCTCCGATCTGCAAGGAAGCTGGTTATCCAGTCGCATAATTTCACAGGTAGTTCGTAAGATGTGATCTTGGAAAGAAGCACTTTGTGCCATACCCGATCAAAGGCCTTTGCTACATCCAAGCTAACCACCAAAGCCTCCCCCTTGCTCTCAATTGTTGAAAATAAACGAAAGTCTGCTACTTATGACCAAATTTTAATATTTACTTTTGTGTTTTTCTATTCGTTTACGCCAGTGAAACAGAATAATAATCGCAGTTATCCATAGCTAAACAGAAATCCGCAATTATTGGATCTCTATTATTGAAATATCTAATTAATCGAACTTCGCCTTGCTGTAAATAAATACGTCCAAACTGTTTTTTTAATTTTTTTTCCAAAAATCAAAATTATTCTTTTTAAATACTATAAAAAATAATATTATGAGAAAAGAAAACAGTTATTGTTTTTTTATAATCATAATTTAAAATATTTATATTTTTTAAACAAAAAATATTAATTCCCATTTTACCATTGAGACGAATTTATTATAAAAAAAATATAACTGTTCCATCCAGCGATTGATAGGTAATATACCGAACCGACTGGGGAGAGAGTTCCATACCACTTAGGCATAGTGACGTGTTACTTTACCGTATTCTTCTTCTTATAGTGCGCCAACTTTGATCTGATGCACGCCACGACAGATCGCGATATCTACGGTGTACTCAATTATTTACCCTAACACTGGATCCTTGGTTCAGGTGGAAAATCCTTCCCGTCTTGAATGTGTTCCAAACGTTCCAGTAATCGTTTATGTTTTACCGGATCAAAAGCTTTTTCGTAGTCAATAAAGCACGTTAAAATATCGGTTTGAATATTTCTGCAAAGAGAGCTTCCCAGGTTCCAATACCAGCTCGAAATCCAAACATGTATAACTATGCATGTATAACTTTTGATTTTTAGATGTTCCTAGATTGGTCTCTAAACATTTCAGGTAAGTATTTTTTCTAGAATTTCTTCTTTTCTTCTACGTTTCAGACATATCAGGTCGCTTTTGCTATCATTTATGTTTGTAGTTGTTATACTCGTATGACATTGACCCACCATCTCTTTGATTTGTTTATGGATAGTAAAACTGTCATATTTACTAAATATATTTTTCATATGCTCATAGTTTTGAGTAATAGTAGTTATTACGTACCTTCCTAATTTCTTTTCTGCTGCTATTGTCAAGTAATTAATAACGGGTCAATGGATTTACCATTAGCTGTACGATTGCGTTTGTCCATCAGTCATGCTTTTTTACAATATGCGGTTGATAAAGATATTGGTTGCAAATGTCGTTGACGTTTTGTCTTAGAGAACTCCAAGCGTCTTTACTATTCTTTAGTGCAGTGCGTTGTTGTATTGCCCATTCATTTTTTTTCTTGCACTGGTTTCTAGGTCATGAAGTTTTCTTATATTGGGTCTTATGTTTGCTTTCTTTGACCACACTTTTTTCAGTTTACACCACAAATCGATAACAACTGGATTATCATCTGATCTTATATCAGCTCCCGGATATGTCTGAGCTTTTTTCACGTAATTGCGAAATCTTATGTCGGCCATTAAATAATCAATTTGGTTATGCACTTTATGATTTGCGGTATGCATTGGAGAGATCCAGGTATAAAGTCGTTGTGAAGGAAACTTAAAAAAGGTGTTCATTATAACTAGCTATTTTTCTTGACTAAATTCATTTAGAGTGTCGCCTCTTTCATTACGTATTCCTAACCTATACGCACCTGTAACCCTACAAACCAGAACAGACCCTACCTTTGCGTTCATATCTTCCATTATTATTGTTATCGCGTGGGCTTTCGTGGTTCTTATAATAGTTTCGATGTCTCTGTATAACTCTTGAACCTTCAATTCTGGTCTTTGTTGTGTGAGCTAGTATGACATTTATATTTTTTGATTTGGCATTTAGTTATATAAGAAGAACTTTATTAGTAAGGAAGGAATAGAATTTGTAACGGCTTTGGAGATTTGGCTTGTAAGCAAAATATCCACACGATATATTTCTGTTGGATGGTCAAATCCAGAGTAGTAAAAATTGTAGTCATCCACCGTGAAAAGTTTGCCTAGTCCTGGCCATTTATCGTCACTGATACTAAAAACGATTTTCAACAATTTTCAATCTTTTTATTTTTTTCAAAATGTTAGGGAGTTTGCCGTCTTGTTTCAAGCTACGCGCATTTCCAATCTAAGTGTTTTCCGGCTGGGGATTTTTCACAACCCTGTCATCTAAGAGACGCCTGGAACTGGGTACCATTTTAATTTTACCTTGTCAATGAACTTAGCTACTAGTGAAATATAGTGCAGTGGTTTTCCGTTGCCTTCTGCACCAGATATTTCTGAGGTTATTTACTCCTCAAGGCTGCTGGATCCCCTTCCGATAACTTACATAATCGGGTGTATGGTTATACCGCGATTGTTTGGTCACTCGTCCGTTATCAAACAAGGGGCACCGTGGCGGCCAGATGTAGTGAACCAAAACCATTAGTATCTTAAAACAACTACCGCGTGCAGCTGAGGTTGACAAGTAAAAAGGAATGAAATAATAACATACACCAACATCATATTCTAAACTATAATCTTTAGGACTAGGCCTCTGATTTTTTTACAACCTTATATAACATTATCAGTCTTGAAATGATAGAGCCTATTATATTCATTTATAAAACAAAAAACTGAGAGCACAAAAGCTGTGTTTTTAACGGCATCATCGTACAAGTTAGAGGTTTAACATTCGCTAAGCAAAAGAATAGAGTTTCTCATAAGAAAGAAACTAGCGTAACTTAAAAAAACGATATACAAATTGAAAGAATCAAACCGAAAAGCCTAGAGCTACTTCGTTTCCTATATATTTCGTTAACACAAACTAGTGAACAGTTTTTTTTGAAAGCTTTATGAGACCATTTCGAAAATATTTCTCTCGGAAGTAAATATACCCTTTCAGATAAAAAAAAGAATTTTTAAAATCACTTCACCAATCGCGGAGATACGCACGAATATATCTGAAAAAGAATGGAAACATTCTAATTCAGAACTGCATGTACAAAAATTTATCGTATTAGATTTTCCTGATATTATATCTTATTGTATTGCACTACCGATCAGACGGTCCAGACAAACATTGTCTATGGACAGCCACAAAGTTCGAACAGCTGTTAGAACGTTGAAAAATTTAAAGAGAATATTGAGGTAGAAGACCCCGGGGATGTAATTAAGGTTGCTAAGGAACAGAAGTGGGAAAATTCATCTCACATTCGTAAACATTACAAGCCATGCTCACTTGCGTATTTTACGCCGAATTTACGAGTGAGGCGGAGGTACCTCTCCAACCCAGCTATTAGTGACGTAACAGATATCCGGATCCGTATCCGCGGATGTGCGATGGAAAAGAAAGGTCCGTATGTGTATCCGTTGTTTTTCCTGCCGACTTTTGCGGATATTTTACCTTATTAACTTTCAATACTATACTTGAAATTCTTCTATCAAATATTTGGCAACTTTATAATGAAAACATATACGGAAGTAAGGTACTATACAAGTAGCTTTAAGGTAAACCAATCATCATATAATGCGATAAATTGAGTTTTAATGTTTTTGGTAGGCTTAATAAAGTAAGAAATAGAAGATCCGTTTCTGTATCCGTATCCGCGGATCTTGGCACCAAATCCGTGGCTAACATTTTTAACTATCCGGTACATCACTAATTTGTATATGTAAGACGTCGTAAGAAGTAATTTTTCATTGCTGCTTCGCTCCTAGTAGTCATAGCGTAATGTTATATAGTCTAAAGCCTTCCTCGTTAAATGGGCTATCGAACACTACAGAGTTTTTCAATTCGGACCAGTAGTTCCTTAGACAAGCCCGTCCAACCAAACAAACAAACAAACTCTCAACCTTAACACATATAGTTGTTCTGCATTACCACCGTTATAATTGCTCTTTATATAAAAACTTTTCTTAATATTGAAAAAAATTAAGTAAATAACGTCTATTTTAGTCGTGGGAATAAATCAGGAAATTTTGTTAATTATTTTATGGTTTTTACGCGTTGAAAGGTTTTCAAGAGCATTATGTTCGTGCCGCGATGGTTGCGAAATATATTTCGCCATTACCGCAAATAGAAAATAATAAGGTACAACAAAACGGTAATTGAACACGTTTCAAATTACACGGTTTACCCGTGTAGCAAATTTGTAATACAAAAATAATTACAATTGTAATCTTGAACTTACAGCCGAGAACCGGCTGTAGGTGCATGGAATACCGCAACGCAAAAGACGTTTTAAGAATTTCTCATGAATCATGCAATTTCGAAGAAATGACGAAACTTAAAGAATTCCGAAGTTGTTTTTATAATATGTAAAAAGTCATTAACTTTTTCGTATGTATATTTTTATTTATGGGAAGAAGACTAACGAGCAGACGGTTCACTTGATGGTAAGCGATTACGTCGCCCAAGGACACAAGCAAGAAATGGAGAGTCGGAAGTGCGATGTCAACCTGGTAAATTGGATAGAATAGGTTTATTAGATAATATGAGTTCGGGATTAAGGACTTGGATAGAGCAGGAGTGGGAAAAGAATGATAGACATAGCCATCTAGCATCCCCAAAAGCCATGAATACTTAATTTTATGCCGACTATATAAGGGGCGGTGATACGTCCCAGGGCAGGCGCGGCTTTAGAAGTCCAGCAGAAGCTCTAAAAAGATGTTATACTCTACGACTTGACTTAATGTTTTATAGTAATAATAATTCTTATCTTTATTTAACATTATTTTTGTTACATCTAAAGAATTATTTAATTATAACTATAAGTCATTGGTTTTACAATAAACGATACGAATTAGGTACTTTCAAGATAAGACCATGTTCTTATCCCAAAGGCTGGCAATGCCCTTGTGTTGGGAGATAGGAGTCCGTGATCGCTTACCATCACGTGAGCAAATTGCTCGTCTGCCTCCTTCTCTAAATAAAAAAAATTGAGATGGAAGAGCATAACATCTTTTAACAGCTTTTGCTGCACTCATAAGGCCGCGCTTGTCAAGAGAAGTACAACCGCCCTTCATAAAGTCGGCATAAAATAAAGTATGCTTGACTTTTGGGGATGCTGAATGGCCATGCGCTGCCTTCTCTTATCTCACTCCCTTTCCCTTCAAATTCTTAATACCGACCTATACTTTCCAATAAACGTATTCTATCCGGTTTTCCAGGTTGACAACGCACTCGTGACTTTCCGGATGTTGCATGTGACTGTAAGCGACGGGATCGCTTACCATCAGGTGAACCGTCTGCTCGTTTGTCTTCCATTCCATAAAAAACCATCAGGTGAGCATCTTGTTCGTTTGCATCCTTCTCGGTATAAATAGGTTCAGTTGGATATATTAATTTAATATAAGCTGTTGTTTTGAGACTTCTCTCACGTAGAGTCTGATAACATAACTATAAATTTAGCTTGTACATTTCTGAAATATTGTGCTTTGTAATAAGTGAAATAGCTTTTTAGTAATAAGCAATGGTTTTGGAGATTAGGATACAAGACTGCAAGGTACGATATTCGTGGAACTTTCTTATTTTATCTTCTAAAACGTAAACATACTATTTTGTTGCCTACTACAATACCTACGTAATGTTACACCATAGAGAGTAGACTTTGAAATTGTAATTCGATCGTACGTCATGTCATGGACTAGTGAATCATTCATTTCTCTTGCTTACGTATCGATGAATGGTCAATAGAAAAATGGAAGAGATACGTCATACCCATTTTCAAAAATGAACCTTAACTCTATAACGAAAGACTGGCTTTCCCCTGACTACTATAATGATATTTTTTTTTTAAGAAACAAATGATTCATTCAGCCCCGGAGTCGGATTTCTGGGTCAAAGCGTACACTGATATCCGTATGATATCGCTCATGTAAATCCTCGAGATGTTTCCAATTAACAATTTAGTAATATTTACATGTTATTTATTTTTACTAAATGTTAATGCAAAGCATTTTAAAATTAATTAAACTAAGATAGTGTTTGTTATGTTACTTTCAGTAAACGTGTTTATTTTTAACGCACTTCAAAAAAGGAGGAAGGCTCCCAATTCGATCGTTTCCATTTTTTATGTATGTATGTTCACGCATATCTCCGTCATTTATTTATATAATATATAACTGTAGAACCGATTTAAAAAAAAAATATCTTATAGAGTATTCTTCCAGAATAGTCCCATAAAGTTATCAGAAAAATCGGTTCAGTAGTTTTTCTTTTAAATAAAAATTAACAAAATTTATTTTATTTTTCGTAGATAGTCCCATAAATTTTTCAAAAAAATTGGTTCATTATTTTGTTTTATTAATAAAAATTACGAAATTTGGGAAAGTCCGCATGTATCTCTGAACTCATGAACTGATATGAATTTTTTTGTCTGATTCTGACACTTCCACAACGGCCCTACAAATGTTTTATATAAATCGTATTAGTAGCTTGTTTTATAAATGAAAAAACGGAGGAAATATGTTTTAAAATAACACTTTTAACGCGTTTGAATTCGGTTCTTGTAGTTTTCTGTGAAAATAATTGTTGAACATTGCATCATCTTGCTAGACTAGACTTTTAGGGGCTGAGTAGGAAAAAAAGTGATAACAATCTTTCAAAGACTTGCTACCGCGATTTATTAAAACAATTGATTATATGGATAATGGTGCGTTATAACTTAAAACTTAAGTATTATGAAGACATCTAATTAAACCCTAGGTTAAGGGATGAAATTTTTAATTTATGAAGTGAAAATTTAAAATTTTCACTACCTGGACATGTAAGTACAGACCAAAAATCTATTTCGAAACTTTTTAATCGGTAGATATATTTTTATGTATATTGATTCTTTTTTGATAACTGCCATTTATCGAAGTTCTTTATAAAGTGAAACCCGCCTTCGTAGCCTAGTTGTATGGGCCCATGCTTTGTAAGTCGCAGGTCGTGGATTCGAATACCGCGAAAGAAATAAATTTTGTGTCATTGTTTCTTGATTGGATTAGAGCAATGCGGGCTGATCACCCGATTGCCTGAAAAAAAAGATGATCCATGCGTCGGATGGGCGTGTAAAAAGTAGGCCCTGCGCCTGATCTCTTTCTGGTCGTGTTATATATCCGTCCCGTAAAAGAACAGAGAGTGCACCTGTGTTTACGCCTACACTTGTGCACTATAATATCTCCTGCGCAGTTGTTTGAACTCGGAGTAGATTGGCCGCCGTGGCCGAAATTAATTTCAAATTGAAAGCTTAGATGGTTTTGGAACTTTTGTAACTAAAAATCCAATGCCTTTCATATCACACACCAGTGCGATAGAAGGAAATTAGTTTAAAATCAGGACTTGAGGACTTGTCCTGGTGTTAGCATTAATATGGGCATACTTGTATGGCGGATGTGCGTTCACTTTCGTGTATTACGAATTATCTATGATCGATATATCGCGTAGGCTTGTGCGCAGATAACAGCGTGCGTGGACTATCGACACGAATCTTCCACGCCTTGGAGGTTATATGCACAGGGTGTCTATACTTTATTATTTTATAAAAAATAGTAGTAGTTTCATTGTAGCGTAATATAACATACCTTAAAACTTATTTACATGTTAAACGTTACACAAACTCTCTTTAGTCCAATTTCTAGTTTAAGAGTTTAAAATATTACCGAAAAGTTGCTATCATTGCTTTTCGAATATAATAAAAAAAAACTTAAAAAAATACTTTCTTTAATGTTATGCTTTGTTAATTTTTTTGTTTCCCACATTTTTTTTTCTCACAGCTCAAAATGTATGAATCTTTCAACCCTCAAGACTGATTTATAGATTCAGGAACCACCGATTTTTAGCTTTGGTCGAAATCCATGCTTAAAAAGAAAGAGAGTGATCTTGCTTACCAGCTTAGCTTGTGCATTGGCCTTTTATACCTGTTTAATCTTGGGGTTGAAGACATTAAAATAAACTGATACTGACGAATTCGGAAGATATAGTTTGGTATTTTAATTACGTATCTTCCAAATTATTGCATTGATATTTAAAATTTATTTATACCAATAGATAGGTAAATAATCAAATAATTTGTGTATTTAACTTATAATTGGGATCAGTCGGGATCAAATCAAGTGGGACGCACAGCCATGTTTAGGTCGTTTCGCTAAATTACAAAATTAAATTACAAATCTAACAATTGCGTATATAATATATTATGTTTAATTTATATGACATTACATTAAAACTACAATGAATTATATAATGTTGCCCTGTTCACGTCAAAAATCCAAATCAAAGTACAAAATAAAAACGAAAGAACTACGCGAGAACAACTTAATGATGCTCATAAACCACCATATGAGGAACTGATGCAGTGCCGGCAACTGAAAATAACCAAGGCGTCATTAGTTATGGATATTCACGTAAAATACTTGACTATGTTCACGAATCTGCCACACGCCAATCTTTTTGGATGTCTTCTTACCAGTCGTCTATACAGCGATAATAGTAGTTGTAGCTAGATAGTTATAGCTTTTAGTACTTTGTTTGGAAGTTCCATTCACGAGTACTTTTTGCTCCTAACCTTTTCCCTAGTTACTTGGGCTCGGCTTTTAATCCACCCAAATATTACCTGAATTTCAGTTTTCACGCGCAGCGACTGGCATCCGATCCGCAACCCTAAGGGATAAACTGAATTCGAAGAATGGATTCGTTGTCAGGATATTTGAAGGCACTGAGATCCTATAACGACTGCCAAAGATGTTCTTGACAACCGGGACCGACTTTTTACATGCCCATCCGACGCTCATCATCTTTCTTTTCAGGCAATCAGGTGATCAGCCCGCATTGCCCTAACCCAACCAAGAATCAACAACACAAATTCGTTGTCCCCCCGCGGGGTTCGAACCCGCGACGTCCGGTTTGTAAAGCAAGCGCACATACCACTAGGCTACGGAGGCGGAGACATTAAGAGTACATTGCTTGCAAATCAAAACTTAGGCATATAAATTTGCCTGAGTTTTGAGTTATAAAGTTCACTAAAAAGTTGTCAAGGTTATGACGCGTTGTCGCTAACTTCATCCACCGGAAGTAACGCATACATTTTTAAGCCAACTCACTGATCCACATTATTATTTTACGCAGACCGCATAAAAATTGTGTTACTTTGTTACATTAAAAATGTTGGTTGCTAGATATATCGTATCTTATACTCTAACATTGAAAATAAGTGTGAGCTACGATACATTTTAAAGTCACAATGTTATGGAATAAATGTGATACAGTTTTTACATTACGGGAATTTTAACACGTAAATGAAGGAGTAGAAGCATTAAGAAAAGACAGTATAATAATAGTCGTTATTGCGAGCATAGTTGCAGGCAGAAGTTAGTTTTATTGTACAAGTCATTACCACTGCTTAAAAATTCCACCAGCTGGTATTGGTTAAAAGGCAGAAGTTAATGTATCCACAAAAAGCTAAAATGGCTTTGATGGACATGTACAAATGGGTATATAATTGTGATTCGAGTTGAACGTGGGCGGACTTCTTGTATGTAATATTGGTGTCTCCATAAAATATATTGTTTCTATCGATCGAAACGGTTTGATTGATTCACATCAAATATAAAAATTTCATAATATTATAACAAAAAACTTTTTATTAGGTCAAGTTTCCCTAATTGTTTTTATGGATAGCAAGACAAACGAACAGACAGTTCAGCTGATGGTAAGCGATCCCGTCGGCCATAGACACACGCAACATCCGGAAAGTCCAGAGTGCGTTGTCAACTTGGGAAATTGGATAGATTTATTGGATAGGATGAATCAGGATTAAGGATTTGGAGGGGATAAGAGTGCGAAAAAAGGGTAGACATGGCTATCTAGCATCTCTAAAATTCATGTATATTTTTTTATGCCGACTTTATAAAGGGCGTTGGTACTTTCCTGTGCGAGTACGACCGTAAAAGTGCAGCAAATGCTGTGAAAAGATGTTATGCTCTGCCTTCTCAAAAATATTTTTAATCGTTTAAAATGTAGTTATGATTACTAATGCCAAGGAAAGAGCACTTAGTGCCTTTTACCGTGAGGAATTAAAAAGTATACAATTCTATAAGACTGTTTAATTAGCAATATTCCGCGAAAAAATCCCCTAACAACCTGCAAGCAAATATA
>JAOCPS010777202.1:0-10275 GCA_025505425.1 Graphium colonna
CTACTTTGCAACGCCATCTAGCGACAGATTTGAAAGCTCGTTACTATGAGATGAGGAGAAGGAAAGAGCTTTACTTTAGCACAGAGTGAACAATACGTACAGAGGGTCTCTCTCACTACGTGCATAATTTTTACGTATTCTGCTAGGGTTGTCACAAAATGTTTAAATTAAACGAAACATCTGCCAAATAGTTTTATTATTCTTTATGATAAAATACCTTACAAATTACTAACACTAATAATTTTCTTGTTACAATTTTTATTTTTGAATAATTTATTGTTTCTTTTGGTATAATAAATTCTGAATTTAACATATAGTTCTATCTAACATATATATGAACTGATTTAAAAAAATATATCTGATTCACACTTCAACAATGGTCTTACAATTTATTTATAAAAATCGGATTAGTAGATTGTTTTTTACTAATTTTGGTTTCGGTTATATAAAATAAACTTGTTAAAAGTAAATTTAAATTTAATGAATTATTTGATTAATAAGGAACGAAGTTCCTTATTATAAACATATTTATTTCAAATTATATTCGAGATATCTAGAAAATAATTATTCGGTATACATTTTTTAATATGTTTTTTTGGCGATTAAAATTTTATTAAAAATAATTTATAAAAATATATTATAATAGCAATCTGTAATAACAAATAAATAAAACTACAATTTAATAAAATAATAAGTAATACAAAAAAAAATAAATTTATAAATTTAAAAAAAAATACATATGTATATAAATAAATAGATAGTTATTCCCCGTGGACTATATACATTAGACACTGTATAGCCATCATACATACACTACAGATACGATAAATCTTACGTTACGGACGTTTTTTGCGGGCTATGGTACCCCTTTGCAACGTCCCCTAAGGGACTTCGTTCAAAAAAATATTTAAAAACTTTTTGTTAAATAATTACAATCAATATATTTAATTACATAATGTGTATAATTTAATGTGAAATGGCAGGTCTACATTATTAAGTAGCAAAATAGAAAGCGAATTTCCTTACAATATATTTTTTTTCCTCCCATTTCTTTTTTATACAATTGAATAAATTAAAAAAATGTATAAACATCAATAGCTTTTGTCATCCACTGCGAGTTTAAAATATGTATTTAAACTTGAGTGAATGATTAAAATATTAATATTAATAAATATATTGCAATTGAAAATGTAAACAAGATATAAACAGGGAAAGTATAAACTAATACAGGATGTTAAAATAATAAACTCATTTCGGCATTTATAGTCAGGTATTTAAATAAAGTATTATTATGTAAAACAAAAAGGTATTTTTAACAACATTACAACGTTATCTGAACTGCGAAATTACCATAGGGACATCTCATTAACATTTCATTCATTTAGTGTTGCCACCGTATTGGTCTTTCCACAAAATATGGCGACTGTTTCGAGACATAATTATTTACATTTGAAAAGATTTTTAATACTTACTTATATAAATTTTTTACTGACACACCCTTAGCTATTTTCAATAATGTGGCAACTGGTACTCTACCAATTTTAACACTTTAAATACTGGTTCCCTCATACCTGGAAGACTACACTTTTTTTTATTTTGTACAAATCATGCAGTAATGGCATACTTAGGTGGCATGTTAAGCATATAAATAGTAAGTGATAATGATTATTTGTATCACTTCTCCACACAAACAATCAGCGTTATTAAAAAAACCTACGCTTGTCCTGTAAGAATGCGGGATAGTTGTACCTATCTTTTTCTTTTAGCACTTCTTTTTCTTTTCTAGCCTAAATATTTCTACCCAAGAACCTAAATTTTCCAACACTGGTAACTCACCATTCCTATAAATCTTTTGGATTTTAATATCAGGTCTTCGGACACACTGCCAGAAAAGAAGGAGATAATCTAGAAAAGCTACTATTACTGTCAAAGTACAAGAAAAAGACCGCGTGGGCGCAACCCAATGTGTCGGTCTGATCAGATCTGTACCACACTCAATCCCACCGTCTATGATGCACTCCGAGTAGTTAGAAATAGAAACAAATGGCATACCATCGTCAAGTTAAAGGTCATAGGAAAAGGTCACGACCCTCACGACACAGACACGACAGGAACACGATTAGAGAAGAATAAATTTCAGGTTTACTTGCTAACTTTTGTTTATAAAAATATTATTATAGCAGTACATAAAGATCATCAAAGTAACGCCAAAAAACTAAATATATTTCTTCCAACATTTGGCAATTTTTCTTCGTATAGAGTTGGCAACACTGATCCCATATAATTTTCTTTCTAACAACACTCAGTTCAGTTGTGTTTTAAAGGTCCACTGCGTGTATTGTCTATACAGAATTCCTATCAATCATGGCTAAGGTCAGTCTTAACTATAATTTTACATATTGTTACGATTTATATCTACATGATATTACTTTATTTATTATTTAATATTTTTTTATTATCGGTATAAAACACTATCGAAAACACTGTATAAGATATAATTTTGGGGCCACTTTCAAGATAATTTTTCTTCTAAATAACGAAAAATAAATGCACATTTAAAATTAATACTTTTATTTAAAATATGCATTTATAATCGTGAGATTACTGGCCCTGTTATCCTTGACATTTGAGCGGTGTATTTTTTTACTTGTTTGAGCTATTGTTGCTTCTTGGTATATTTTTCATTTTTATTTCTCTTGATAATTGTTCTTTAACAATCGTTCCATTGATTGATGTATTTTATAGATTTATTAGCGTTATCAAATGTTTTTTGTATTTTTTTTTGTAAAACAAACCTCTTGTTTAAAGTGTATAATGGAATCCCAGGCTGGTGGTAACACCCAAATATGTTCTTTATTCAAATTTGAATGTTTCTTTATACGAATCATTCTTGGCAGGTGTTCTTAGCGAAGATTTTTGTATCAAAATAGATATTATAAATAGAACCAAGCCAAGAAATTAGTATAGCACTGCAAGACTTAATAATACTCTAAGTAGTTACTGCGTAGATCGGTTTAAAATGAATATTCCAGCTGACGCTATGCAGAAATGACTTGTGACTGGAGGACATCAAACACAGCCATACCCGTGATCATGAACGCTGTAAAGGGTTCGAAACATCGGGTTATTAAATTTTACAAATAAACCGCGATAAAACCCGTGAAATTGATTAATTTCAAATGGAAAAAGGGATATTCGCGTAGGTCTAAGAAATAATATTGTATTTGTATTTTTTATTGTGGAAAGGAATACAAACAAGCAGACGGTTCACCTGATGGTAAGCGATTCCGTCGCCCTTAGACAAACGCAACATCCGAAGAGTTGCGAGTGCGTTGTCAACCTGAGAGATCGGATATAATAGGTTTATTGGATGGGATAGGGTCGGGATTAAGAAGACTAAAACGCTACCATTCATATTTTATTAACATTGAATTCTATTTTGCCAACAAAATACTGTGCTCGTGACGACGTTTTACAGATGACTGTGAGTCAAATTCAAATTCAAAATATCTTTATTCACATAGACGCTTACGCGATCTTATGGAACGTCAAATTTACACATTGTCATATTATAAGAGGAAGCTACCGATAGCTCAGAAGGCAGATTCTGCTGAGAAGAGGTGGCGAGAAACTCAGCAGTTGCTGTTTTAAAATAACACTTCTTAAAAAGTGCAGTATACAATGGTTTGTTTCTTCCCGTTTAAAAATCAACAGTATTATTCCTATAACGCGAATCATCAAGATATTCTTTAATGGTACAGTACGCTTTACGTACGAGTGTTTTCGACATTGCACTTAAATTTATCTAAGAGAAGATCTAATATACTCGAGTCACTTCCAATACTCGAGGACGTTATATGTGGGTTCACATATGAAGAACAAAAGCTATATTAAAAATAAATATTATTTGACCACTTAGATAAAATATCAATTTTTCCATTCAGTTCTTAAGTGGCAGAGATATTTGCAAACATTCCTAAATGTTGTTATTTTGATTTGAAAAACAAACCACTAAACCGATTTTTGAGAAAAAAGAGTTTTTTTTTAATATCGGTCTCATTAATGACGGAATTCTGCGCGAACATTCCTAACAATAAGAAAAAATAGAAACATTTGAATTGAAAACATCCTTCTATTTTAAACTCGGTTAAAAATAGGTATTTTGTATTGGAAAATCGATGGCTTACATACTGTTCAATAAAATAAATGTACTGATGCGATATATTTATTAATTATTGAATTAAAATTACACTTTGAAAGTGGTTACACCGGCATTACTTAATTACTTGCTATACTATGAGATTTGAATTTGGACATAGAGCCAAAATTATTTTACTGTAAATTTCAAAACCAATTTCAAACGGCTTAGAAGTGAACTTTCACGATATTTTTTCACAGTCATTAAAAAAAAATTGTGAATTTAAAGGGACCTACTCGAAAATATATACTTTTAAATAAAATAAAATAATAACATAAAAGAAATAGGTAAACATACCAAAAACATACAAACCAACATATAACCTCCTTTAAAGCCGGTCACAAAGATTTTGGACTACCTGAGCTTGACCATGCATAATTTTGACCCAGGCTTGACTGGCTGAGAATGTCCAAATGGCAATAAATCCTCCTATTGTAATTGCTAGTTTAAATAATGCTAGTGTAAATCTCGAATCTCGGTAACAATCGAATACTAGAGAGGGACATAATAATTTTTTTTGTTTTTTTTTATAATGAAATTTGAATAATTTTTTGCCTATTATAATTTATTATACCTTTTTTGTTATTTTTGGAAACTTTATTTAAATACTTCAGACAGGCAAACATTAAAACTCTATTTGTTACGAATAAAAGCCTAAATAGTTACAATATAAACTGTTTATTTTTAATTATTTTTATTTTCTCATTAAAATAATAATAACTGAAAAATCAGACAACTACAAAAAGTTATTAAAAAAAATTAAACAAAAATCTATTTCGGTTTAATGGCTATATTACGAATTGAAAGTCCGAGTAATTAGGAGTTACCAGCCTAAAAAAATAGATGGAACAGGAAGAGGAGTTGGGATTGGGAAATATTAAAGAGCGAGGGGAAAGGAGTGGAAAAATAATAGGACAGAGGGTAGGAATGGCCGGCAACACCAAAAGCATATTTTATTTTATACTGACTTTTTGTAAGGACCGGTGTTACTTTCCCAGGCTTTTTAAGCAAGCGGCCCACCCAGCTCCCAGCAAGTGCCCCCGCAAGTGCCCCCGCAAGTGCAGCAAGAGTTCTATAAAGGTTGCCATGCTCTACCAGCTACCCGATTTATACATCTTGTTCCTCCCAACCCTATTCCAAAATGACTTGGGACCAGCTTCTAATCCAATCAAATATTACCTGGATATTAGTTTTTACACGAAGCGACTGGCATCTTACCTCCACAACCCAAAGAGATAAACTGTATCTGTTGTAAAGGATTTATTTATGGAAAGGAAGACAAACGAGCAGATGATTCGCCTGATGGTAAGCGATACCGTCGCCCATAGACACAGGCCAGAACCGGAGAGTCGCAAGTGCGTTGTCAGCCTGGGAAATTGGAAAGAATAGTTTACTGGATATAGGTCGGGATTAAGGATTTGTAGGGGAAAAGAAAAGGGTAGATATGGACATCCGGCATTCCTAAAAGTCATGCATACTTTATTTTATGCAGCCTTTATAAATTAATATTATCAGTAAATTATTCTTGACAGGATATTTGAAGGCATGACATCCTATAAGGACTGCCAAAGGTGTTCTGACAACCGGGACCGACTTTTTACATGCCCATCATTAATCATCTGAGAATCTGGTGATCAGCCTCAAAGATTTGTACCCACGACCTCCGAATTACAAAGCGAGGGTCCATACCACTAGGCCAAGGAGGCGCTTGATTATATAATAGTTAAGATGTGAAAGAGTTCAACTATTATTTACTCAGGAACCATATCATCAGAAGGTTAAGGAAATCTTGTAGTGAACTTTGCCAATTGCTTGATAATATCTGATTATTTCTTGAACTTTGGATATTTATTTCATTAATTTAACAACACTCCAAGTGTTATCAATTATATGTACATTGATATGAATGATGTAATTATGTTTGTTTAATAACATCCCCATACTTGTTTTTATTGTTTTCTTAATTTTGTACTTTTATCATACAAGCAGTTTATATCAGACACTTTATGTGCGTGGATACGAAATACACACATATACGATAAACATATTTTGTTGAATCTTTCAATATATGGAATTATTCATATATATACAAAACTTTGTTCAGTTTTCATATTTACTATAGAAATTGTATCTGTATGTATACATTTCTTGTTTTTATTACTACCATGTCATTTTTAAATTGACGTTAATACATAAAAAGCCAATATGCGATTTTCTTAAAAATATTACACGAAATATCAAGTGTAACATTTACTAAAATGACATAAAAAGTCGAATACATAAGATAGTCGAATTTCCACCATCGCGGGACCGCCAGTTAAAAAAATATGACGCAAAGAATGATCATAGAATAGTTTTTACAATTCGTATTAAATTACGTTATTGATTAAGCCGTTAACCGGTTGGCGCAGTTGCTAAGACATTGGCTTTACCGTGGGGGTCGTGGGATTGATTCTCACTCGGCGCAAATATTTGTATGGCCTACAAATAGTTCTTCGGATCTGTGTGTTTATCTTTGTGCAATTTATGTACGAATATGAACAAGCCCTTGTAACCCAAGACGTAAGTTTTATAACAAATCAGAGTTTTTTTTTTTATAAAACTTGCAGATTACAATAAAAAATCACAATATTAATAAGAAAGTCAAAAAACTTTCAAAATTGACACGGTTGAATTTTATATAGAGCCCAAATTTCATTCTTCTCCAATTCAATCAATCCGTCAGCCGAAATACGCCTACTGCTGGACACAGGCTTCCACCAATGATGTCCACAATGACCAGCCTTGTGGTGTTCGCATCCAGCCGCTTCCCGCGACCCGTACGATATCAGTCCATTCTTCTCCGTCAGCTTAATTTTTGTAAACAAACTGAAAGTCTTTAGCTCACGAAATGAAATTATTGTCGTTTAGCTTTGTGAAAAGTGAATTCTGTTTTATCCTTTTATCGTTATATTTAATTCAAGATTTCTTATAAATTATTTTTAAATTAAAATACATTACCGGTATGAGTCGGTATTATCTAATTGACACTTCAAGCAAGCAAGCAGATGACCCCACGACCTACCCGATAAATACCTTGATATGGGTCACAAAAGCAGTCAAATTACTTTCGACCTGTGACCTTTTGATATTCTTTTCTACTGATAATGCGTACGTACAATTTGTGTTTTGATTGACGTCTGTTCGCATAGTGATATAGATGAAGAAGTAGAAAGGAATGTTTCCATACATCTTTGAGCCGCGGTAAACTAAATCTAAGCAGGGTACTTGAAAAAAAGCGTATGAAATTCACAAATCTAGAATTAAAAAGACCTATGAAATAAAATTAAATAATTATGTAAACGTTAAAAATCAATGTGACTTATAATTGGTATTTACGAAATGTCACTTATCTGACATCGCTTATCTAATTTGACATTTATCATCAACTAGTCAGTCAGGATCATTAGTGAATAGTCGTCAATATTGACGTCGAATGATCAGTCAATATTTGACATTTGATTTCTTTAAACGATCCTCAGAATTTTTACTCTTTACTCTTTATGGCTCAGATTAGAGAATAGTCCAGATGGAGCGTTGTCAAACAAAATTTTGAAATTGATTGATGCATACATTTAGACATGTGTGTTTTGAAAACTTGTAAAAATGCATACTCCAATGTGTGTCAAAATTGCCAGAGTACGAAAAAATAACCTGTTTTTTTTTTTTAATTGTTTTGAATAGTGTCAATGTAATGCAAACAAAAAATATAAAATGGATTTTAAATAAATAAATTTATCCATAAAAACCTAGACAGTAATATCATATAATTTCTACATATTCCGTGAAATTTTACTCCAAAATTATATGAAACTTATAAAGAATTACGTTTATGGAAAACATTTGTATACTCAAACGAAACAAATAATTTTTAATGTGTTTTGATGATATGATTATGAATAAATATTAGAAATAACCCGACGAAGAAAACTTTTAAGGAACTAGTTAGCGAGATTATTTAGGTTGAAAATAGTTAACTAGGCTTAACTAGGCTTTAGTTTGAAAATAGTTAATTAGGTCATGAAATTATTTATACCTTATTTTAATATAAATACAACGGAGTGCTATAAACATGTAAAATTAAAAACAAATTTTACTGCCGAGCAAAATAATAAATCCTAAGATCTTCTTAATTGACAAAAAAGAATAAAATATTTAAATAAATAAAAAATTTTATTTTTAAAAATTTAGTTTTAGAAGATGATTTAAAACAGCTGACATGAATAAAACAGAAGCAATTTAAATATTTGGCTAACACCTATGAATATATAAGTGAATATAAAGTGAACACAGAAGACAAAATATAAATACGTGTCAGAATTAGTTAATATTATTTTGGGATAAATATCAATAACATTTATGGAATAAATATCACAATAATTTACATTTTCACTTTTTCGGTTCTATCTCAGAAAACAAAATTGAGTCGTTGTAACACAATATTTTAACAGCCCTTACTTTACACATTTTTTTTGGTGATAAAGTATATTATAAATACATATAAGTACAATTGTGTCGATTTCATATTATATTTGAATATTTTTGGGGGAATTTTTTCGCATTATATCTAGCAACCCTAAGCATTTTGCATCATATGTTTATGTACGATACATATTAAAATAAAATAAAATAGTTCAATTAATAACATTTACCAGTGAAACGATATTACGTCTACTTTTTTAAGTATTTTGGAACACTTTTTGCATGAATTAATGACACAAGTCGGCATTATTTAAGAAAAAAACGTGACAAATAAGGATTGGATTATTTACAGACTAAAAGTCTATTCATCATATCTGGATTATTGTCCAATCTGTTCTTTATTGATAATTAAATGTTGGAATTGCAATTTTATAAATATCAATTACTTATTTTTTATACATTCTCCCCTTCCTGGAAATCAGAAATCTGTTATATTTTAGTATTTAAAAGAGTAAGAAACAACGAGTTTTAATTATACATTTTATCGACTTCATCGTTAATTAGTGTTGGGCAACGCGAGATACAATGTCTATCTATTTTCGTAAGGTATATTATATCTCACAAGGACCTCGAATAGGACTCCGAATCCGTATGGTTCTGAATTATAATTGGACCCGATAGATGGCGGTGTTTTTCGCCTGCCATAATTCGCACAGAAAAATGACTGCCTGATTCGTTACTTTCACATAAATAACCTGAATTAAATGAACAAGTCAACATTTATATATTTAAGCTAAAGAAAATTTATTTGTTTGTTTATATTAGTCAACATTTTGAACTACCAGTTCGACAGCAGAAAAAATATTTTTGTATATGATAAGAATCACGTGGGAAGGTTTAGGCTATCTATCATCACGCTACGAACCTAAGGACCTCAGTAGATAATGCTAAAGTAGGCAAAGCTACTGAAAACAGTTAGTCTATAAAATGTGATGGGAACGTTTGATGTTTCAGGTTAACATTCCGAAATTCAAGCTCAATAATGGGATGGATTTCCCAGCGCTGGGTCTCGGCACATGGTGTGGGCTCGATGAAAAGGTGAGAAGACATCAATATATTTATAATTGTCTTTGTTTATCATAATACTATTTCTTGAAGCATGAAGTTTGTAATTCTTTATAGAATACTTGAGCGGACAGAGGAGTCTTGAATTGCCCATTTTTATTTGGCAAACGGTACCAAGTAGAATCAAAAACAGTACAAAAAAAAATTGGAGACTGGATCTATTATATTAATTCCTACAGAAGTTCTTTTCGTAAAGAAAACCTGGGTTTCGAAGATATTTGATAAAATTCATATAAGATAGTTTCTATTGCATTCTGCATCTGTACGACAGATTATACAAATGTCATGTACATTAAGCATAATTCATAATACACAATAGGGAATTTAATTTAAAATATAAATTTTCAATCGAATTCACTATTTAACAAATAAATCCAGGAAGCGTAATGTCGTAAGAAATTATGAAAATAATTACTATACGAGGGCGGCACTGAAAATTTCGAGAATCAAGGATATGACACAACATTACTATTTAAAAATGTATTTATTGC
>JAOCPS010777312.1:0-10275 GCA_025505425.1 Graphium colonna
ACTCTCCGGATGTTGCGTGTGTCCATGGGCGACGGGATCACTTACCATCAGGCGAACCGTCTGCTCGTTTGTCTTCCGTTCCATAAAAAAAAAAAAAAAATATACGGCCACGGTAGTACCAACGCCCTTTACAAAGTCGGTTAAAATAAAGTTTGTATGACTTTTCGGTTTGCCGGATGGCCATTTCTCTGTTTTTCTTTTCCAACTCCATTCCCCTCCAAAGCCTTAAGCCCGACCCCATCCTATCCAATAAACCCATTCTCTCCTATTTCTTTCCGGATATTGCATGTGTCCATGGGCGATGCGATCACTTAACACCAGGCGAACCGTCTGCTCGTTTGTTTTCCTTTCCATAAAAAAAGAAAGAATCTACGGGTGTTTGTATATCGCGGTTTTTAAGCCAAACAACGTGCCTTAAACACTTTTATAAATATTTATTTCATTGAATCTTATGCTACCGTAAATTCTTACAGCATTAAGGGACATGGGATTAAAACCTACGTGTAACAGTAAGCCGACGTGATGACATGCCAAGATGAGACCAGGGAGCCGACACACCGTTGAACCCTGATTCCGGAAGCCGGGAAGTGGTACACCAGTGCTACGATGTACGGGAACTGCTCAATGGTAGTTGGAGTCCCGCCAACTATCCTGGTGCCTGGTGCCGATGTCACTTTAAAAAAAATATATGTTAACTTTCCCTGCTATAGGAACTTCCTGCTTCTTGAATAGTAATAAAGGTGGTAGAGCATAACATCTTTTCCCAGCTTTTGCTGCACGTCTACGGCCGCGCTCGCCCCGAGAAGTACCACCGCCCGTCATAAAGTCGGCATAAAATAAAGTATTTATGACTTCTGGGGATGCCGGATGACCATGTCCACCCTTTCTTTTCCCACTCCTGTCCCCTCCAAATCCTGAATGCTGACACCATCCTATCCAATTTCTCAGGTTGACAGCGCCCACGCGACTCTCCGGATATTACGTGTGTCTATGGGCGACGGGATAGCTTACCATCAAAATCCAAAAAAAAAGAAAAAGTAATATCAATAAATGCCATATCCAAAATTAGAATTAATATCCGACATTTCCCTTTATAGCTTGAAGAATAAGCCTACTATTCTATTCAACAATACGTTGAGAATTAAGATGTTTGGAAGTGACGAATGCTTTGCTCTTGCGATCAACCCGCAACTGATTGAAATATTTAGATTATGTAATAGACATATGTAATGCAATATATACATTTAAAAAGGAGAAAATATGATGATCGTAGAGGTGCCGGTTCTTGTCTGGACAGGTCTACTATGCGAACCGGTGGTAGGTTTTGATGTTCGCAAGCGTTTGTAAAATAAATCGAAAAAGACATTTGAGTTTTTAATAGCAGCTGTTAAACAAAGAGAGAGAGGGGTCTATGTTTACACATTAAGTAATTTAGTAAATAAATGAAAGAAAGCTATTTTCTGTATCTAGACGAAAAAAAATACTATGAAAAAGGCCATAGAACAAAAAAGTAAATATTAACAATATTCATCTGATTAAATCAGCAAGACACGTTTTTTGGCATTAGATTCAAGTCTAAATATACTAGAAAGTTAAGTTAATTAAACTAAGAAAATTTCACTATCCTTAACCGACATTAACTTTTTAAAGAATTTCACGTCCTTGTTTATGAACAGCGAAGATGTTGTATTTGCTAAATCCATAACATAAAACGTGCGGATATTGTATAAAATGCGCCAAATACTTTCTAATTCAATATTTTACAATTAGCAATTATGAAAATAAATAATCGATGTATATTTCTTTTCAAAATAAAAATGGCAAACATGACTAAATACCGTAAAAATTACTGAAATTGTATAACTTAACGACTTCAGGATTCTCAAATAATTACAAAGTATGTGAATCAATAACATATAAAACAATTCAAACCAAAAACATTTGTTAAATGCCTGCTTATTTAAATCCTTTCAGACCATAGAGAAAAGCAATATATTATGGTGTTTTAGTCTGCCGCGGGAGTCCAAGTTGTGAGTACCGTCTCTTTGTTTAATTTGATATTATAGTGCCGGTCAGCAAAGGATGTGCATGACCCCTCGCTATATTGAGTCATAGCTGTCAAATCGAAAATATAGTAATTTTTGACAGATCTTTGACAACCCTAGGTCAAAGTCATGCAAATTATCGAATAATAAAATGTCAATTCGAATTGCGCTCGAATTTACTAAAATTATTCTCGTAGTAAAAGACAATGCTCAAAAGTGGTGCCAAAAAGTCTCATGCATTAAGATCAAAATTATATAGTAATTATTTTAATTTTTTTAAATATTACACTCCATGAATTGGTTTCTTGAACAGGGAATTTAATTTAAATTATAAAAGTATGAAACACCTTTGTTCTACCTACATGACGCTCACACAATCGGTCATATAGATGTAGAATGAAATAGAAATTATTTTCTATGAATTTGTATAATTTATTAATACATTTCTGTATTTCGATTTTATCAAATAACTCCGAAACCCGGGTTTTCTTTACGAAAACACTTCTGTAGGAGTTAATATAATAAGTCTAGTTTCTAAAAAAAGTTTGAACTTGATGCAACTTGGTACGGTATGCCATATAAAGGTGGACATAGTTTTTTTATAACCTATTACTTATATTGTAAATGCGGAAGTTTGTATGCTATCCATTACACGAAAACGATAAATGGATTTGGATGACGTTCGACGCACATTTATAAGCTGTATTAGGTGGTAGAGCATAACACCCTTTCACAGATTTTGCTGCACTTTTACGGGCACGCTCGTCCGGGGAAGTACCACCGCCCTTTAATAAAGTCGGCATATTTTACAGTATGCATGACTTATACTTTATGTTGAAAAATTAACATATACATACAGTGTATTTACAATATCTAAACAAAATTACGCGGGAAAAAACCGCGGGACTAGCTATTCAAGAATAATATTTACCGACACAAATGAAGATGGATAACACACACAGCGTTTTGAGTACCATAATTCCACTGACTTACGACTTTTGGTAAGATTAAAGTTACCTTCACAGCAGTATCCTTATAAAGGTTCAGTATAAGGAAAATGTTGCAGGAAAAACTCAATTATCAGATTAAATCCCAGTTAAATCTGAATCCAGCGATAATAAGAAACGAATTAGATATTTCATGCAAGTCATCACCATGTTACTATTACGATATACTTCTGTTACATTTTTAAATTTGCTTTTAATTCTCCTAAGAAAGATATTGTGTACAAAATATAAATACGTCATGATAAAATAAAAAAATGCGTAATTAAATCATGTTCAGCGTTGTTTTTATGGTGGTTGAACCAGCAGTAACTTGGACGTAGTAAAGATAAGTAAGGGAGATTGAAATCAGGATACTGACGGCTAAAGATCAGTCCAGAGGATAAAGAGAGACTGCGTTCTCGACAAACAAGGAGTCCAATATTTGGTGAAACGCCTCGGTAACCATCGATCAGGTGGCAGAGCATAAAAATTTTTCACAGCTTTTGCTGCACTTTTACGTTCGCGCTCGTCCGAGGAAGTACCACCACCCATTATAAAGACGGCATAATATAAATTATGTATAACTTTTAGGGTGTCAGATGGCCATGTATACCCTTTTCTTTTTCCACCCCTTTCCCCTCCAAATTCTTAATCCCGACCCCATTCTATTCAATAAACCTATTCTATCCAATTTCCCAGGTTGACAACGCAACGACGCGCTTATCTAAAAACAACTTAAATATATTTAGATATATAAGACTTTTCCAGTCTGAAGTGGCAGTGGGCGGGCACATCACACTGTGGGACAGAAAGGAGTAGGGACCACTAACAGGAAGACGTAACGTGGCAGGCCTCTTACCAGGTGGACTGATGATGACGTACGGATCGCGGAAAATGGCTGGATGCGAATAGCGCAAGACCGGCCATTTTGGACGTCCTTTGGCAAGGACTTTGTCCAGCAATAGAGGTGTTTCAGCTGATAGATTGGATTGGATTGGAGAAGACGTTTATTATAGAATTAAAGATGAACATATGACAAAATTTAAATATTTACAAAGTTAACTGTGGATTGGTACATTCATTTTTACAGCACTTTCAAAATCGTGCAATATGTCTCTTTCATGTAGTTCCATAATTTTATAGAATTAATGAAAAAAAGATTACCGATCATATGAATTTGAAACTAGTTCAATTTATCCTTTTTATTTTATTGTTTTATTACACACTAGGGGAACCTACAAAAATATAATAACTAAGCTGTGAATAGAGTACAACTGGAGTAATAATTAAAACAATTGCACAACAATTGAATAAAAAGATATCAGATTTTAAAAAATTAACCACCTGTATCATAAGATTGACTAAATCTTCATCCGATTTAAATTTAAAGCAATAATCAGTTATAATCGTTCACGTACACGTTATCTTGCATCGGGTTGTATGGGCGTTATCGATGCTTACGATGACATGCTTTTTAACCAGTTATTTTCAAATCTGAAACAGCTGCCGATTAATTTAAGAAAAACCTTTCAAAAAACCCGTTATGCTCAACTTTGTACGAGGAGCATTGTCCCAATTTTCTTCGCACCGTAAACAACACTAAATTTACTTCATTGTTTCTACAAGGCTCAATAAAAACATTTAACAGATAAATAGGTAAAAACAATAATATATTTAAATAGTTCTTTAACAAGTATTCATAAAATATAAAAAGAACAATTTTAGGCCCGCATCTATTACGTATTTTTTTATATGATTACATCAGGTTGGTACCAAGGACATATCTAAAGGGTGAAATGTCATAGGACGAAAGAAACTTGGAGTGACGAAGGGACTCAATAACAACAGATCTTGTACCCTTCCAACCAAACTAAGAAGACCAACTGGTGACTACGGCCCATCACGAGAGTCATATTTTCCGAAGTCTGCTTTTACATGTGAAGTCCTCTGCACACAACGGGGAGTCGCGGAAAAATAAAAGTATTGGCGTGTAACCTGTAAGTCGCTACTGTCGTCAGTGACTAGTCAAAGGGACGACAAAAGTGTTATAAATAACATATATAGTCGATGGAACAAAGAGACAGCGGGAGTTTAAGGATAAATTAACAAAGTTCCGAAAATATCTTATTAAGCAAAGGTGAGTGGATTAATTATTAAAAATTTTCTAACTTTTAATATTATTAAAATTGCTACAAATGTATTTTTAGCGCCAGATCCGACTGTTTGTAGCTGATCGAAGACATATTTGTTAATAAAAATAACATGTCATTAATATCATAAATATGTGTTCATATCGTCTCTTTTGTATCGTTACACGATTTGATTAGTATATGCATAAATATTATGATTTTAACACGCTTTTATTAACTTCACTTTTACGTATGTATCTAACGGTATCTTTCTGTGCAATTTTCACAAATTTCGAAACCTCTAATTGATTTGAAAATATCCGCACGTATTAAGAATCTATAACAGCATAATAATTTAATTAAAATAATGACAAAAATGTTTTTAGTTCGATTTTTTATCAAAGTGTGTGTTGGTTTTAGTTTTTTAAATACATTTTATTATTGCTTTCTGTTAAACTAGCAGTTAGTTAAAGGTGGCTTTGTTAACCTGATGTTTAACCCTTAAATGCATGGTTTTTTATTGTGGCCTGGAAAGAATGTTTCCTGGTAGGTATTTAGGTACATATAACATAAAAAATAATGAAAAAAATCTGGTAAAAAAAAGGTATTTATTATGAAAAAATATGTATGTAGACAATTGGCAACACTATGCGTTAAGTACTAAATTTATGCTTACATATTTGTAGCGGCCTTTAAATCAACTTAATCTAAAAATAAATAATATACAGAATAATTTTGAATGAAATACAGCAAAAAAGTTTCGATTTTTAGTGTGACACTATGCCACTTTACATTTAGTACACTCAGTCCGCGAAAAACCTTTACAACCGGGAAGTTTGCATCTATTTTTAGAAGTGCATCTTTTTTCATTGTGGCCTAAGCCATCAATCCGCGCGTCTCTTGGAGGAACGGGCTTCATTGGACCCCGATGTCTTTTTGTATATACTATATATGATATATTACTGCTCGAATGCCTTCACTTTTTGGGTTCAGTATTTTTTTTCTAATTGCATAATGTCTCCGCAAGATCTGATCTATAATCACCTAGTGTCATGTTTGGGTGGTGTTTTATATATAGTACCCATGAATTTATTACCGGCATGTCGGTCATATGATAAAATAATCGAATGTACCATTTTCGAATTTTGATTCGAATTTTGTAGCGGCCCATATAACTGTCCATCAAATCTACTCCACCCATGTGGGCATTGTAATCTTTTACAATTTTTGGACAGGCAACAGAGACTTTTTTCTTTTGTTTCTTATCAAATCTGCTGACAGATTCAGCTGGTTCGGAACCAACATAAGTAGATACCAACGTAACAAGCTTATTATCCTTCCAACAAGTTACCGAGATATCCACACCTTCATAGTCTGCTACGAGTTCCTCATATGATCCCCTTGGAACAGAGTCCTTCATGAACTCTTTAACTACTGGCAACTTACAGGTTTTACCGAGGCGGTTTCTCGGAATTGTGCCCAATGCATATATACCTTGAGTATGTAGGTAATATAACAAAGGAATTGACGAATAAAAATTATCAAAATAAATTATGTGGTTCATTCTTCGTGGAACTGAACAGCACAATCTGATGACTGTGTTGCCTACTACACCAAGATCAGGTTCATCACTTAAGTACTGAATATCCTGTTTTCCAGAATAAATTTCAAAGTTGTGAGCGTAACCAGACAATGAACACAGAACATATAGCTAAAACCCCACTTATGGGGCTTGTTGGGGAGGTATTGTTTTATGAAATGCGCTACTTTCATAGAGCACATCTGATCATCTAAGAACAGTCTCTGCTCAAATAGAGCCACACTCAAAAATAATTTATTTAAATGTGCCCCTACAGGTCTCATTTTATGCAGACAGTCGTGGTTTGGGTGACCAACGGGCTTGTGTAATGAGTTGTCATTGGAGTGAATGACGGATCGTAGTTTTTCAAATCTATTTAGCGTGATCGTTTCCATTATATGTTTGAAGCCATACATACCCCAATATGATCTTACATTTGGGAAGTGATTTACTGACATAAATATTATAATACCAAGAAACTGACGAATTTCCTTGATACTTACAGGAGGGCAGTTGGAGATGCCTTTTTGCGTGATATGCAAATTGGTCACATTTACGATTTTTTACTAATATATCATAGTTTAAAAATAGCGTAAAATACTGAAATGATGTTTCTTGTAGAGCAATTCTGGGGAAAGGTCTGTATTACCAGTAAAACTTATGCGGTCTTCACTAAATTCCAAATTGCCTTTTTTCCATATAAGTTGCCTACTTCGTTGCCTCCAGGCCGCTGCTCCAATGATACCTGATAGTGAGTGACTAAGTGAAGGCCCTGGAATTGAAAACTCATCCGGTAGATGGTCCTCTTCAATAGGTAAATCAGGATTTGCATTGTACTGATCTTCTTCTGCATCTTCTAAATCCTGTATCAGATCTTGTACATTCGAGTAGTAATCTATGTCATTTTCGTCTCCTATAGACTTTTCATCTTTAGAAATCTCTCCATTTCCGAGAACTGATAAAATATTTTCAATATCTTGCTCTGCCAACCGCCTGATATCCTAAAAAGTGAAAAAAATTAGCTAAAAGACGAAATCCAAGAAAATAATAAGCATGCACATAATATGCAACAAACGCATAATGTAGAAATTTGGCAACATACAGTTTTATAATTATTTTTATACAGATCTAATAAAATTTATAACTAAAATATGAAAAACCAATAACTTACCTAATAAGAGTTGAGAATATCGTCGAGTCGACCACCTAATAGAAATGTCAAAAAAAATAGATTTGCCGCCGAAACTTGCATTATTTTTTTTTTGACACTCAATATATTTATTATCTATGGTCGTCAAAGTGCGTTCGGAAACATATACCACACGACTTCAATGAAATGACGTGAAACGTAATATGCATACATTTGGCAACAAGATGCATTTAAGGGTTTTGTTGTAGACAACTGTCTGAAGTTTTGCTTTTTGTCGCAGAACGCACAACTAATTGAAAAAACTTATCGGTCGATTATCCTGTTTTTCAGAAAAATCGTTTCAGTTGTTTGTTTTTTAAACCAAAATAACAGGAAAAATATGCCTCCAAAAACCACTTTTAAGCCATTTGTATTAATTTTTTTTGTAATTTTCTGTAAAATTATCATGTATTATTATTATAATTTTAGCACGTAAAGAAATATAATTCAAAATCATTAACAAAAAATTGAGGTGACGGAGGAGTAACCAATTTGCCACAATTAAAGGTAATCTGGAAAAGAAATAAATTCAGCTTATATTTTATTATAATGTGTACTAAAATACTATAAATATCTATACAGTCACTACATAAGTTACTATGCATTTTCACACATGACAATGACAAATGATGAAAATATCTAACATGGCAAATATTTTTTTTCTTCAGCATGCGATTAATTCGCATTCGCAAATAGTCGAATTTCGAGCATCACGGTACCTCTAGTTTATTTAATGTGCACCATAAACGGAGATTTATAAACTTGCAATAAAATTTTGTAAATAAATTTCGTACATACGTATAATTAACGTTGAAGTGTCTACGTGTAATGTCAAAATAAGACTTTTTAGAAAATATATATTGTATTTAGTCGAAAAAAATATTTTCAAATTTTTTATCTGTCTGCTTGGATTGGTTCATATACAAAACGGTTGGATTTTGGGGAGCTTAGTCTCGCAGATACTTGATGGTATAGGGAGTAACCTGTTTCAAGGTATTTCACCTTGAGAAAAGGTTAGGTTTCTATACAAAACCTATAAAATTGTTAACAAAAGCTGAAAACAATATCATGAGGTCAAACCGCTGGTAACAATTAGATTATAATACGAGTATATCTAAAGAGAGGAAATTACTAAGTAAGATTCTATTATGCTTTAAAGTTGCTCGAAGGTTTTTTTTTGAATATTTTAAAAAACTACAAAAAATTGAGTAGTTCTTAGCTTGGTTACATTTTATTAAAAAGTGTGATGTTTTCGTTACTTGAAAAATATTTTAATTATTAATTTATACATCTAATTAAACACAACGAGGAGATTAAATAAAAATGTCATCAAATAAAAGTAGTTCTATAATGCATTAAGATGTATAATCCAGTTATAATAAAATATTTGAAATAATGTGTAAAAATACTGGGATTACATACATAAAGAAATCGTAAAACAGATTAAATCAATCAGCAATGGCGTTCGTTATGTTCGCGTCTTGCAGAATAGAACGCCATATGTACTTCCTCAAATAAGAGGTTTGCTGAAGCACTGCCTCCAGTATCTTCTGACTCGTTGCCAGAAGTCTTTCGTCAGTCATGATGTATTTTGTTCGCGGATCGATGGCATTACTGGGATGTACTGGCTCGCACGGTATACCCTCCAGGGTGTGCGCTCCAACTGGCGATACGATGGCTGCTGGGTGCATTTTTGAGTAACCATTGTTGTAGTTCTCCAACGTCGTACCCAACCAATCGCACGACAGGTTGTTACCGTCTATGTAAACGATGAGCTCATTATGATGGCCCAGCCAACCGTTGCACTCCAAATTGGTCATATTGTTATATCTTAAGGAGAGGAATCTCAAAATTTTGAGGTCCATAAAAACCTTTGAATCAAGTGAACTAATCTGATTGTAAGACAGATCTAGATTCAGCAGCGAGGTAACATCACGAAAAACGCCGTATTCTATTTCTCTTAGATAATTGTGAGATAGACGCAATGTACGTAGATGTTTAACCCCGTAGAATGCAGACGGTCCGATATAAATAATTTTGTTTGAGGTTAGATCAAGAGTACTTAGTGTGACCGGTAGTTGTAAGGAAGTCTCGTCAAGAAATTCTATATAATTTTTACTTATGTCCAACTTTGTGAGACTACGATGGTACTTTAGCATAATTTTTGATACGTCTGATATATTATTGGAATGAAGAATCAACTCAATGAGACTTTTTGCTTCTCCGGGTGATAGATTAAGAGAGGATAAGCCATTTTTGGATAAATCTAATATACCACCTTCTGTGTGAAAAGAAACACGAAAATCGACTACCTGACTGATGTCATTGTAGGTGATATTAAGCCGTT
>JAOCPS010777423.1:0-10274 GCA_025505425.1 Graphium colonna
GGCCAACAGTGATTATGCCCGCGCCAAAAAAAATCGCAGCGATCAGTCTACGAACGCTGTAACGAAGAAAAGGAATTTACCATAATGCAATAACAATACGCAATATTGCACGTTAATTGTTTGTTATACGTTGCAATGTGTATGGAATATAATGCAAAACGTATCCAGTTTAATAGCTATTTTGTTCTAATGCCTAAACAAATCAAATATATTTTTTTTATACCTCAGGTACAAGTTTTGCTTAAAGTTACTTCAGAGTATGTCATGGTTAAGGACTGATTTAAAAAAAATATATATATAATAAATTAAAAAAAAATCATTAATTGTTTTCTGTCACTTAATACTAAAATAACGCTCATATAGGTCTTAGTATTGCCTGTAATCGACTATGGTGATGTATTCTACTTTAAGCTGAATGTACATTACCTGGACAAACTTGATCGACTTGTAAACAATTTCATTCGACATGTTTTCAACATCAGTATATACAGTCATGTATCTTCCTATCGGTCACAACTGGGTAGGTTATACACTCATCGACGTCGCTTAAATACCTCGACCACTCATTTTTTCATTTCTTAATTCTCATTATACTCTTCTTACTTATACCAACGTCCCAGTACCAGTGGTTTAACAAAAATCAGACTCAGAGATAGTATGAATAAAAAATTTTAAAAGTCACAAAACAACGACTTAATGATAAATTTCGAAGATATAGGAATTTCTGTAACTTGCTACTTAAAAAACAAAAAGGGAATATGAAAAACAAGAACTTGACAGGGCTGTTATGAATATTAAACAGATTTGGGAAGTAATTGTCAACATATCGAATATGGTTAAAATAAATGACAGCGCTAATCTTCTACTATCATTTTCTGCAACTCCTAAATACTCTGTAAACTATATTAACAATCATTTCATAAATATTGGTAAAAATCTGGCTGAAAACTCTCCACCATCGATTTTGGGAAATACTACCGACTTCACTTTAGATATCATAAGCTCTGAATCCTTGGTAATGATCCTAAGTGATGAAAAGCAAGTAGAGAACATATTGGCAGGTCTTCGTAATAATTCTGCAGCAGGTTTGGATAAAATCTCCACAGGAACACTTAAGGCGAAAAAAGATATCATCATACCACCGCTACGTGTGCAACCTAGTTTTCTCAACTGGTTGTTTACCAAATATTTTTAAAATATCTATAGTGCATCGTGTCTTTAAAGGTTGTGACAGAAACATTATAAATAATATTAGGCCCATCGCTGCCTTAACTACCCTCTCTAAGATACTTGAGCAGATAATAAACGAAAGACTTAATAATTTATTGGAAACAAACAATTTAATATCTTCTACAAAGTATGGGTTAGGGGCTAATAGGTCCACAACAAATGCCATAAGAACTTGAACAAAGGGCAAAAAGTTTTCGGTATTTTTCTAGACATCGCCAAAGCCTTCGCACACGGTATCCGTTCCAGTTCATATTTCACTATTTTAAGAAATTGGAGTTAGAGGAACCCAATTAGAATCGTTCAAAAATAACCTATGCGACCGAACCCATAGTATAAAGTTAAACGATCATTTTAGCAAAGAGAGGTCTATTAATTATGGTATTCCCCAAGGAAGCGTACTTGGCCAAACCCTAAACCTAAAGTCAAAATCATTACCTTCGCTGATGACTCTGTTTTAGTATTTAGTGATAGCACATGGCCTGAAGTATGTAGAAAAGCTCATACTAGTTTTAATATTGTCGTGTCAGTATTGAGAACAAATAGACTCTCACTTAATGCCGAAAAAACAAAATACTTACTTCTCACTTTATGTACTTCTCACTTAATGCCGAAAAAACAAAATAAACTTCAATTCAAAAAACTCAGGATAAACAACATACATTTATTGCACACGCATGTTCTGATACTGTTAATATTTAAAACTGCGTACACCTAAGTCAAATAGAAAGTATAAGATATCTAGGCATATTAATCGATAGCAACTTCTGCTTCCAATATCAGGTTAAAACATTAAATGGCAGGCTGCGTAAACTTATCAACGTATTTAGAACACTAAGGCATGTCACAGATGAAAAAACTTGTAAAACAGTTTAATATGCACTAGTGCAGTGGGAGGCACTAGTAAGACCACAATTCTCGAGCTTAAAAGGACACAACGATCAATTCTTAAAGTTATGTACTTCTTGCCATTTAGTTATTTCACTATAAACTTATTTACTAGGGCCAAAGTCCTCACGATGCGTCAAATATCTTTGCCACACACTTTACTTAAACAGCACAGTGAAACTAAATTAAATCCTGATTTATTAAAAGAAAATAGGCGTTATGTCCTTGTCAATTAATTTAACACAGAGTTCAAAACTCGCTTCTCACAACGTGTCTTTTGTTACTTGGGAGGATTTTTATACTACAGAATGAATAAAACCCTTCCAATATACTCACAGACCAAATATAATTTTAAAAAGAAGATAACTGATTGGCTTCAGAAACTAGGTTATAAAATATGATATAAATTTGCTTTCCATTCCTGTATAATATACTAATGATAAACACACATTCACGTGCAAACACACACACGCACGTGCATGCACGATTATTAGCGCACGTGCTATCTAAGTTAAAAAATTATGTCACTTGCTTGTAAGTTAATTGTATCATACCTTAAATCTTCTCCAGTTCTTATTTATTGGTATAGCTGTAAAAACAAGAATATAAGGAATATACCTATCTTACTTTCACAGGGTGGAGACCTGATAACCCGACAATGCAAGCCTCGAGCTTAGTTTGGCGCATCAGTCATTCACAACATGCTTGTCAGCTTATTGTTTATATTTTTCCTTACTTCTATTATTACTAAATTTATTCGACTATTATTATTATTAAAAAAAAGTTCTAATCTTATAAAAGCAATAGTAGGCGATTCTACAGTTATGTTTTTCAATTGATCTGATTTCCTCCATTCCCCTTTCTTGGTCCAATTTATTCTTCTTTCGAATAAGCTGCTTCTCAGGTCAGCATGGCTAAGAATCTCATTCACAAATATAACACAAAAATAAATTTGAGAAAAAATGCAGGAGATTCATAGCATCTAAAAACTCATTCATTAGTGATCTTTTATTAAGCAGATGAAATAACTTAGACCAAAACCAAAGGTTCTATTCAAGGGCCTTTAGCCACGGTATTAGTGACCATGATGCCTTTCATCGATGAACTTTTTGAGTCTGCTTTACTAAAGGGACGCTATGTGCAAGCTTACGCTGACGATGTATTGCTGGTCATCACAAGCGGTAGCGTCAACAAACTGGAGGCCACAGCGAATGAGCCGCTAGTAAGAGTGGTCTGCTTGGGCGACAGTTTAAAGCTTTCTTTTGCCTATGGAAGACGCGCATGATAGATTAGACATTAAAAGATATGGCGGCCAGCATAGCAATGAGTGGACAACACTTCGCTTTTGTGCCAGAGATTAAGCTTTTAAGCTTGGTCAGGAGATCAGAAGATCAGGAATCATGTGGGCATATCACATAGTTAAGCAGCCGATAGGGTGGCGAAATTGGGTTGTGCTCTCCACAAAGCACTAAACTACGCGACGTTTTTTATCTCGCACGTAAAAACGTCATCATCGCTGCACCCTACACTTAGTCGTTCCACCCTACACTGGATAACATCGACGAACTATACACATCATCTCATAAAATTATTTAGAAAATAATCATCTTTCGATACATACGTCACTCTAATGTGCAATATAATTAAAGGTCGTTGGACCAATGATACCGTTTCATTTGCATGATTATAATAATACGAGGGTGCATTGAAAAGTTTTGAGCCTGATTTATTTTTTATATATTTTTTTATTTAAAAAACCGATTTTTTCTAAATGAATATTATGTTTCTCTACATAGTCTCCAGAATCTTGATGAAATATAAATTTCTTAAACAACATACCAGGCCTTTTTATTTTTTCACGCAAACGTTGTAACAGTGTGCAATTATATTCCGCATTTATGATTTCACTTTTTGCAAGGTAGTCAACCATAATGACCCCTCTGCAGTCCCAAAAACCTGAAGCCATTAACAACTAGGTTGACAAAACGGCCTCAGCTTTTTTGGGGGCGGTGACCCTGCTCTTTTCCATTGCTTGGATTGTACTTTGGACTCTGGTGTATTGTGGTAAACCCAAATTTCGTTCGTCGTCCATAGTTACGAAACGGCTAAGAAAATCTTGAGGATCACCTTAGAACAGATTCAAAGAATCCTGTGATACTGTTTGTTTTTGGGTTTGTGAAAGCAGTTTAGGTACCCATCTGGCAGAGACCTTAGAAAATCCAAGATCATTAGAAATTATGTTCTGTGCTCGTTCATAGAAAACGCCTATTGCTTCTGCTATCTCTGCAAACTCAATCTCCTGTCATTCATAATCAGGTCTAATATTTTATTGAAATTTTCGTTTGTCGTAGCCGTCGGCGCTCTTAGGCACTTGGACTCCTAGGTTTATCTTGCACTACTTCTCTGCCACGTGTGAAATGCGCTTCTTATCTTTTGACAGTGGCATATGATGGAGCTGATTCTCCCAAAGTCTCGCACATATCTTCATTATTTTGTTGTAGCGTCAATCCTTTTATTTGTAAATATTTTATGACGGAGCGGTGCTCAATCGTATCCATTTCTACGGAAACCGCGAACTTCATTTGATAAATTAATTACAAATTTTGCAATTTTGACAGAAGAAAAACAAAAGACAGCAGATTATAATTAAAAAAGAAATGGCTATTACATGCCAGTATTATACTTTCTTTTGAATTTAGGCTCAAAACTTTTCAATTTACCTTCTTATAATTATTAAGTCCCCCTTTTTTTCCTGTTTTCCATTTAAACATATACACTTAGGTACTTTAGTTCTGTTTATATCTAAGGTTTTATTCATTTTATTTTTTTTCGTTTATATACATTAATCATTTCTTTCGCAGATATAAGTTATTATGTTATATATTTCAAGTAATGTGCAAAATTAATATACGGCTAGCGGGGATGGTGAAATCTTCAGTGGAAAATAAAAAAAAATATCGACTAAATGTTCGACACATAAAAAAATTACATCAATTTCCTGCATTTTTTTCAAACTTAAGTTAACGATTGATTGTACTGTTTCTTATCAATGTAATAATTGTTTTTTACATTGCTGCACGGGAACAACGGGGAAAACACGAAAATTTAAATATTTAATAAAATCTGCACCTTTTTATAACTCATAATATTTCACCCGGGAGAGTGGAAAAATGAAATTACGAATAATTTTTATATTTTCGGCATATCATTCCTTTAAATAATAAATAATTTGTTAAAAAATACTAAGACTTTCTTTTTAGTTTCCTAAACCGATTAGTTGTATTCTACGCTATGTTTGAAAATTCTTAGACCATTTTTAAGGTTCTGTAGCACATTAGCATCACTTATAGTTTCGTTACGTATGTCTGTTCATCCGGGCTCGTTTCTGCACGGATTATCACTTAAACTACTGGAGGGATGTAGATTGAAGATCGAAAAATTGGTTTCTAAAGTTATAGAGAAATAATTTTAAAATAATTTTCTAAAAGAAATTTGAATTAATATAAATAAGCCAAATTGTTTTAAATTTGTATTATAGATACAAATTAGAACTAATTTGGCTACTACTACTATGATTTAACACGTATTATGTTAAAATTTTATATATATTCGTTTGTATATTAAGCAAAAGACATACCAATTTTACCATATAAAAATTTTATTTATTATAATGTATATTTCTTCGTCAACGGTCGCGTTGCCTGCCTTTCAGTGATAAGGCAATTAATGTATGTGCAAATATACTGACTAAATTTGCTTCATAAATATTTATTGCATCGTTATTTGCGATATGTCTTCTTGGTGTTATTAAAATAACTACAATTAAACTGAATTAAAAACTATAAGAAAAATTAAAAATTTTTAATACAGTCAGAGATAAAGGTGCAATTGGCTCACTCAATGGTAAGTCCATGGACATATTCAACATGGAAGATATAAGATCCTTATGGAATCTGCATAAAGATAATGCTAAAGAACAAACTACGTCGTTCCATTTACTAAACAGACATTTCAGACGTAGTAAACCCATCCCAAGTCCGGTCGGCGTTGGCACGAAGAGAAAGAGCGCGCCAAAATTTTTCGATCGATCGGTTTCGATTGATTAAAAAATTCGAAATTTAACCCGCACAGATCATATAATTATTGCGCATTTTAGGACGGTCAAGCAACAGGTACTAAATTTCTTACCGGACCCGCACCAGACTTAACGCAGGTGTAATTTATTTTCCCCGTGGAAATAAGATGAGACATTGTATACCGGTAGATGCAGTGCGCTTGGAGCCCGGTGATAATGGATTTTCAAATGCGGCGTAAAAACCTTCTTAAAACAGAAATGGTTGCGGAAGTGTAACTATTCAACGGATGTTCTCACATGGGGATTTAACCGGTAAGTAAAAAGTCGATCATTTCAGCCCGATAAAAGCCGACGTCTTGCATCAGGTTACAGGTTCCTTACATCACTAATGTAATAGCTAAGTCATTTGAACAATTTGTTCTCTACATAATCCGTCCAAATGTCATGTTGCGGAAAGTCAGAACTCGTATGGTTTCCGTAGCGTTCGCTCTACAACTAGCTCTTCTCAAAAAAGACGAGTATAGTACAACGTTGTGCAAGTTATTAGAGTAAACAGTACCGAGCACAATAGTACGTTAGTGGCAACACTCCAAGGTTAAAATTAAAACATTACGGTCGATGGCAAAGCTTCAGGAAAACATTGCATTCAAACAACGGTTCCACAGGGAAATTATATCTCGCGTATTCTGTATAAGTTATAAATCAGTGACATCTCCACCCTGTAAGGTCGTCCCAGAGGTGGAGAAAGAGGAGTATTTCTATATACGCTGACCACAGCGCATCTTCTCGTTGTACCGATGTAATTCACTGTAGAATTAAGGTCCTGCTAGATTTATTACCGATCTGGCTAGATTTAAAGGATTTCTTATTAGCCCGCAACCCCACGGTTCTGCATTATTTACATTAAAGCAGCGAAGATGACCCAAGCGATTGAGTGAAGAGCGTTAGAAGTAAGAATGTAGAGTCACGCATAGTTCTATGTAAAACTTTTGCTATACTATTATCATACTTCATTAAAAAGTTATATCGAGACATAAGTACACGTAACTGCAGTACTTTGAACAAATTTGTTAGGAGTTAGTTTATCAGTAAACTTTAGGTTCTGTCTTAAATTTCACTAATATCGCAACGAATTTGGAACTAGAGTAAAGACGCAGTAATTTATGCCACGGTACAATGATTTCTACAGCTTTGAAATTATCGCCCTACGAGCAACTTGCTCTGTTGGTAAGCATCTTTTGTCTTAAACTAAATAGGTGGAAATGATGATAAAACGTATTATAATATTGTCGAGCGAACTTGCCGACATCTGTTCACTGAAGATAATTAAAAAAATATACTATTTATGATAGTAAAATAAACCAAAACAATGCTTAATAGAGTTTTATGTCTACCTATGTGTATGTTTGTGCACATTTTATTATATAATACTTCGTATGAATAAGTACAGTTATATCAATGTAAATCTTACTTAAAATCTGATAGATGTTTTATATCGAGATGATACTGAGACTCCGAGAAAATTTAAAAAAGATTTTAAACAAAAAAACAACCAGTCGCACTCCGGTGGTGGTACCAGCTGAAATGAAAACTTAAACAATTATAAAATGAAAAAAAAATAAAACAAATACAATATTATAAAAGTGTTTAATTTTTTACCTATCCCAAAAAGTGTTAAACTTTTCACTTATTTTTTTTTCATTTATTTATATCAACTATATTAATATTATATAGCCAAAGAGTTTTTTTTTTATGGAGAAAGAGGCAAACGAGCAGACGGCTCATCTAATGTTAAGTGACCACCGCCACCCATGGACTCCCGCAACACCAGAGGAGTTACAAATTCGTGGACGACCTTTGAGAAGACGTACGCTCGTTTTTAGAAGCTCTGTAACCCGTATCGATCCAAAAAAAACCGCTGGAGACAATTTATTCCACAAGGAAGTCGTGCATGGCAGGAAATGGTGGCGAAATCGTATGACTGTGGACTGCCAATCATCAAGGTGGTGCCGATGGTGTTGTATAGTTTATCGTGATAAGCAAAAGTAGCGGCTGATATTAATCCGTAAATACTTAAAACTGGTAGGGGACGCGAAGAGATGCAACGTCCCTTAGGAAGGCCAAGGAACGTTGCTCGGATTACTAAGTAAGAAGCAAATCTGCCTCCAGGGGTAGAATGCAAAAAAGATTGTATCCTACCCCAATATTCTGACCTATAGTGCCATACACGGCGCTGACCTGCATACAGCAATGGGTACGTGTTAGGCACCTCACACCGGATTAAACAATGGTCGGAGGTTACTAGGGGAGCTTTGACGGAAATGTTATAATTATCCGGGTGAGTGGTCAGCAGAAGGTCTAACAATGAAGGTGTATAAACCAACACGACTGGTATCTGCGTAGGCGAAATAGTCATCTGAGTCAGCTCATATGCTACTGCAACGTCGTGAACAGATCTCTCAGCATGATGGGTGGAACCCATTGGACCGAGCCATTGGGCATTTTGAGCGTTAATATAACCAAGAATCACGATATTTGTGGAAGGGATCTGCTGCAGCACGGAAACTGTAGACATTTGGACGTGGTCGATAAGTCGGTCTGTGTCGGCATCACTGCAATGGGAAATGTATAGGCACGCGTAGATGCAAGTGTAGTCGTTGCAATCAATGCATCAATCAACCTTCAAGCCCACAGAGATATCGAGAGCAGATATCCTCCCTGAATTACTCCAACCCGGGGCACAATTGAGTGTTCAAGCTTGTACCCCGAGTAACCGAAATAGGATGTATCAGTTGTAAGGGATATCTAGGTCTCGGTAAGAAAGAGCAAAGTCGGCTTCACCGTCTCGAGATGGCAGTGGACGGCATATAAGTTCGAATGAAACCCCCTAATGTTACAGAGGTCCACCGCAAGGGTGGAAGTGGGTGTTCTAAAATATTTGCTCCGTTTGACTCTTTAAGTTGGATTGAGCTGGACGGTTCCCTTCCTAGAATACGCAGTGGGGGTTCTGCATAATTTCTGGTACTTCCCTGGGGTAATAGTTCTTTATTTACTGCTTTCACTTGAGAGGAGGGGAGGAGGAATGGGCAACGAGACACCTGCGCTCAACGGCCTAAAGCAGGAGCCCTCAAAAAGGAGCTCATACTTTACGACTTTGTTCTCTGAGGCTGTGGTAATTACCCGGTTCGAAACATGCCCTCGGCAGCAGTAAAAAGCCACTGCTGATTCATCTACAGTTAAAGTCTGTTTTATTGCTTGGTTGATTGAACACGGTAATCTCAAGATTTCAAATTTATTGAGTGTTGGATAGCTCAATTATTGAGAAAGGCTTTAGGCTATATAACACGACGCTATGATTAATGGTAGTGGGATATCAACCATTAATGTTTCAAAATGCAAAATATTTATGCAGTTAAAGCCACAAGGAGGAACCAATTTCATAGTAAAGCTGCATATTTTAAATAAAAAAAATATGAATTAATATATAGTATATCTGTCTGAGTTGTAATTTGATCTTTTTTATTTGGTTATAAATTATTTATAAAAAAATAATTGTCGTGGATAAAATTGTTTGATCTGAGAACTTTTCTTCTTAGATCTTTAAAATTAAGACGTGATTTAAAATTATTTGCCGTATAGCTATTTCGATTAAAATAAATGGTAACTGGAGTGTAAAGCAGTAATATCAGACTGTCATAATTCTAGATATCATTTGTAATCCACGGGTGTAGTTAAATCAAAGTATCCAACTGAAACATTTATTACCCTTTCATCAATATTTATTTACAAACGGTTTCAATGAATGATATATATTTTCATATATATAATTTTCATGTGTATGTTTAATGTAAGATAATTACATGTATGAATTACGAACACATATTGTGAACACACTAAAATAATTTATGAATAAAATGGATTATTTTGTGATATTATTTTGTTCAGATATTTTATTAAAAAACTACATATACAGCAACGTTAATTACGTATTAAAGTATTTTATGCCTTATATTCTTCCGAATGCTCTCGTCCCAAGGACAAAGAGGAACTCACGAAATTTGGTCCCCCAGCCTGCGTCCTGTGT
>JAOCPS010777645.1:0-10273 GCA_025505425.1 Graphium colonna
AATGCAATAATGATCCCCGCCATTTTGTTTAATAGAATATAAAATTTATACACTCTCAGGCCAGTCATTGCGAGATGCGAACAACCACATATTCCCTTGTGAAGTGGCAGATGATGAGATTCTTAACTGCTGCCTTCAACAAGTCGAGCGGGGCAAGTCTGTGGTAAGGGTATATCTATTTTAATGTATAAACTACTAAATACTTTTTATTTTTACAGACAAAAGTTGACAAAAGGATGGATACCACATGTTAGGTAATTACTGCCAAACAACATGAGAGTTGCTGGTGTGTTACGAATCTTACATAAAAATTTATAGAAATAATTAACAAAATGAAGTCAGAATAGAGGAAGTAATTATAAAACATTTCATTCAAAAACAATTTTTTTACAAATTACTATATGATTAAAGAAAATTGTTTATATTATATACAATAGAGAACTAAAGTAAATCCCGAAAAGATTGCAGCATACATTTCACTTTTCAAGGTGATAGAGCAAAACATCTCACAGCTTTCGCTGTACTTCTACGGCCGTACTCGCCCGGAGAAGTACCTTCGCTCTTTGTAAAGTTGGCATAAAATAAAGTAAACATTACTTTTGGGGATGCTGAATAGCCATGTATACCATTTTCTTTTCCCACTCCTATCTCTAAAATCCTTAATCCCGACCCCATCCTACCCACTAAACCTATTCTATCCAATTCCCCAGGTTGACAACGCACTCGTGACTCCCCGTATGTTGCGCGTGTTTATAGGTGACGTTATTGCTTACCATCAGGTGAATCCTTTCCATAAAAAAAAAAAACTAGTGATCACCAAGAAAGCTGTCAACTCACTCATTCAACAAAAAAATAGAGTGAAAGATCAAATAACCTTTTTCACTAAGCAGATATTTTGGAAAAAAAGCCTTGAAGTCAAAAAAGAAAAATATCTTATTAAAATAATAATTACATATTACTGTACTAATATCTAGAAAGTAAGACAATCCATTAGCCTGTCACAGTAGGATTCCTTTTGCTCATGCTACTCCTAACTTTAAAAATTGCAGAATATTTGCAATAAGCTTATCTCCAGGACAACTGGTGCCAAGTCTTCGATATGGTCGAGTATAAAATATTTCACAGCTTTAGTTGCACTTCTTTGGTGCTCCTCCATGGTCTATTGGTACAGGCTTTTAGTTTATAAAATGGAGGTTGTGGTGGTAGTTAGATGCCAGTTTTTCTGTGTAAAAATTGGTACTCGGGTACTATTGGTTGGGTTAGAAGCAGACCCCAACTAACTTGAGATAAAGGCTACAAAAAAGAAGAATCTACTACAAGTCATACTTTTTCAGCTTCTTCTAACCGACGACAGAAACTTGTGCAATAAAGCGAGCATAAATAATGTGCAGAGGATATCGATGGATCGTCTGAGAAGTCTGATGGAGAATGAACATAAAGAAGTTAATACGGACAGCGTAAATGTACGGATGAAGCACTATGAAGACACATTATTTCAGCTACTCGCTAACATCTTGGAGGTATGTAATTAATTTTTTTAAACTTCTTTTTATTTGGATATTAGTATAAAAATAGTTGACATTTTATTTTACATGAAAAATGAGCTGGAAATATGAATGATTAAGAGCTAGATAACTTTTATCCGCCACCGTAACCTATCGAGGCCCTCGGTTTACAAACCGGAAATCGAAGAATCGAACCGCTCCGGGGGACAACATCTTGTGTTGTTTCTGGGTTAGGTTAGGGCTATGTGGGTTCATCACCCGATTTTCTGAGATTGTGTAAGCCATGCGTCGGATGGACATGTAAAAAGACTGTCAAGGTTGTCAAGAACATCTTTGGCTGTTGTTATGGGATGCCAGTGCCTTCAAATATCCTGACAACGAATCCATCCTGTGAAATCTTTTATCTCTTTGGGTTGCAGTGGTCATATGCCAGTCACTTTGTGTAAAATCTGATATTCAGGTAATATTTTGTTGCATTAGAAGCCAACCCCAAGTAATTTAGAAATAAGGTTGGGAAGAAGGAAGTAAGATATTTTTTTCAGGTAGTATGGCAAAGCATCGAATTTTTAATTATGCTGCTCTTATTGCTCCCTCTTGACCAGGAAGATATCACAACCTCAAACACAATGCCAATATGAAATAGTGTTTGATTGTATGGTTGTTAAACGAGTTAACTTAAAGTCTTCTATTCCCACCTTTAAAAAAAGTATATTTTTACTAATATAACAACAATACACAATTTGTCAAAAGAAATAGAAAATATTCATTTCGTTTTCTTTTGTTATTTTCATTAAACACTAACTTAAGCTAGACGGTTCGTGTTCCAAGGGCTTTTTACAAACATGAATTCCACATGCACAAACACCCAGATTTGAAGGAATTATCTGTAGCCCATACCCACAACTATACCGGACGGGAATCGAACCCTTGACCAGCGACGGCGATGTCAATTCCTCAGCAACTGCGCCAACCGGTCTTGGATTGGTTCTAAGATGTTAAAAATTCACCATCTGGAATTTACATTGTAGATCGTCGTTGTTATGTCCATGAGTTTATAAGGAACTTTTCAACCCCAGAGCGAGATGCGGTCAAAGTACGGCGGTCTCTGGCAACACGTAGTGCATCGAGCTCCTCCGTGGCAGTTGCGCGACGTAGTAGCAAGCCTGCTCAAGCACTGGCGCACGGTCTTCTGCGAGGTGTTGCCCAGAATAGACGGTCTACTCACCGATCTGAACAGTGCCCTTACAAGCGCTAATAAAAGTACGTATCAGTCATTTATTAAGACGAACTTATAGCTTGCTCAAGCACTGGCGCACGGACTTCTGCGAGGTACTGCCTAGAATAGACGGTCTACTCACCGATTTGAACAGTACCCTTACAATCGCCAATAAAAGTACGCGTGAGTCATTTATTAAGACAATCTTTTAGCTTGCTAAAGTATTGGCGCACGGTCTTCCGCGAGGTATTGCCTAGAATAGACGGTCTACTCACCGATCTGAATAGTGCCCTTACAAGCGCTAATAAAAGTACGTATCAGTCATTTATTAAGACGATCTTATAGCTTTCTAAAGCATTGGCGCATCTTCTGCGAGGTGCTGCCTAGAATAGAAGGTCTACTTACCGATCTGAACAATCCTCTGTAAAGCGCCAACAAAAGTACGTACGAGCAATTCAGTAAAATGCTCTTATAGCCTGCTTAACCGTTGGCGCACGGTCTTCTGCTGGGTGTTGCATAGAATAGACCGTCTTCTCACCAATCTGACCAATTCCCTGTCAAACTCCGACAAAAGTACGTATGAGCAATTTAGTAAGATGTGCTTATTGCCTACTTAATCATTGGCGCACGGTCGTCTGCTAGATTTTTCATAGAAGATCGTCTTCTCACCAATCTGAACAATGCCCTATCAAGCGCCAACAAAAGTACATATAAGCAATTTAGTAAAATGCTCTAATAGCCTCCTTAACCATGGGCGCACGGTCTTCTGCTAGATGTTGCATAGAATAGACCGTCTTCTCACCAATTTGAACAATCCCCTGTCAAGCGACGACAAAAGTACGTATGAGCAACTTAGTAAGATGCTCTTATAGCCTGCTCCACTATTGGCGCACGTTTTTGTCCTAGGTGCTGCATAGAATAGACTGTCTTCTCACTAATCTAAACAATCCTCTGTCAAGCGACGACAAAAGTACGTATGAGCAATTTAGTAAGATGCTCTTATAGCGTGCTTAACCATTGGCGCACGGTCTTCTGCTAGGTGTTGCGTAGAATAGACCGTCTTCTCAACAATCTCAACAATCTCCTGTCAAACGCCAACAAAAGTACGTATGAGCAATTTACTAAGATGTTCTTATAGCCTGTTTAACCGTAATAGACCGTCTTCTCACCAATCTGAACAATCCCCTGTCAATCACCAACAAAAGTACGTATGAGCCATTGACACCTTGTGATGTGCCTTATAGATATAAGTTGTTGACTTTTGCATTGCAAGTCTTGCATGTGAATTCCACCGCAGGTAAAGTTTTTGTGATGTATAAATACAGTTTTTTCAGCTGGGCTAAGGCCTCCTCCTGAAACGCGGGTATAGAGCATGGTCCATCACGCGGACGTAGATTGGCCGACTTCATTTATCTCAGAAATTTTATTTCTTAGATATGCAGTTTTCCTTAGGGAGTTTTTATTCACCAAAGACCACGTAGTAAATCAGCATTTAAAATTGTAGTTAGAAAACAAACAATTTCATTGGTGCCGGCACCGGGGATCAAATTCGCCTTGAGTTCACAGAATTAAAGGCGAGTGCCCGGACACAGTTGTCACGGCTCTATCTTTATTTTATGATAAAAATTAAAATAATTTTATTGTAAATTTGGCAGAACCCCGCTCCGTCACCGAATCTGACGTGATCAGCTTAAGGGATCTGTGCGTGGAAATTGCAAGCAAGTGTCGCATCATACCCGAATATATGGAAATGGCCAAGGCAACAGTGGAGCGTCTCGCACGCCTCGACGTCACCCCTCCCCCTGACGTCACCGATAGCTCTGATGTCACCACTTGTACTGATGTCACCCCTTCCAGCGCTACCGTTTCGAATGCCTCGGTGCCGAACAACGGGCTAGTGGAGGCTTTCGAGAGCGTTTGGACATTGTTCTCTAGTTACTGGTGAGTGGTTTTAACTTTTTTTTAATTAAATTAATATCCAGATCTATTCTACCAAATATCCTGTTCGATTTTATTTATAAGGTTGGCAACACACACTCTACTCTTCGGATGTTGTGTGTGTCTATGGGTGACGATATCGCTTAACATCAGAAGAACTTCATCTGATGTTAAGCAATATCGTCTGCCCACATGATAACTTCTCCTTATAAAGAAAGAAGAAACGGTGGTCTCGGTTATTTCAAGAAGTGCTTGAAAAGCAAAAAACTGCTCTCTCTGTCGGCTGGGGCTCCCCTTTATCAGCTTCTTCCATTTGACCGCATCCAACGTCGAGCTGCTCGAATCGTCGACGATCTAGTCCTCTCTGATCGGCTCGATTCTTTAACTCTGCGAAGAGATGTCGCATTTCAAGTATATAATACCGCATTCACCACGAGTGTGAAAACTGCTGTGTGCTTTACGATATCCGAATCCGATAGTGAATAATGAGAAACCAAGTACAAGTGTTAGAACGAAACGAAAAAAAATCTCGCAAAATTATAAAAAGGAGTGGGAATTACAACCAGAATATTCTGATTGGCCACAAGGAAGTCTAAAGGGAAAAATTACGCATATTGGTTGTAATAAAGATATAAAACGTGAATAAATGATTGTATGTAACTAATTAATCAAATGATTGTAATTAAATAAATGAAAGCATTAATTACGCTACGAATACTTTTGTTTTATTCCGTAGTAAAAATCTCCTGGTTTCTTCCGATTTTCAGGTGGCAAATTTGACGGTTTTTATTGTATATTTTTTCAAAACTGGTGACATTGGCACGTAAGCGACAAACGCAGGCGAATGAGGCCGGTGCCTCAGTCGCCTGCGTTTGTCGCTTACGTGTACATTCAATATTGTTAATTTTTGTTAAACTTGTGCAACTTTGTTAAAACACTTCACGATTTAGAACGACTGGATCACCCATTCTCATCTTGCACATTTGAATGTAAACAATTATTGAGCTTAATGTTATTTTGCGAATAGGTAGTTTAATTTTATTCAGTTGTTGCAAATAAGTATGATTCCTTTTTTTTAAATACCACAAAAATAACTAGAAATTCCAAAAAATTATTCGATCATTTTTTTAGCTTTGTTTCTAATACGCAATAAATTACAAAAACAAAATTTGTCTCAATCTCACATACTAAATAAATAACATACAATTAATCTTTTAATTATCTTATTATTGTCATTTTTGTATTTATATTATTGTTAAATTGCATTGGTAAATTTGCGTTCCAAGTATGTATGGTACGTACCTTTTAAAAAAAATGGTGGCCGTCGCGCCGTCTACATCAGGCTGCGCATAAGTTTCGTGATTATTTATTCAACTTTGTATTAAGTTTAAACAGAAGTCAGTTAATATTTATATTTAATATAACTTTTATTCTGTATATAGAGTGATTGGTGAGCCATCTATGTCATTAAAGAACACCCGGTACTCGATTGTCATCATATTTATGTAATAAAATTAGCCAATTATTATTCTAAATTTTCCAATAAATTAATGAATTCCGTCTCGCTCCGGCCACACTGTGTCAGCTCGGATGAGCATAAATTATGTAATTTTTTTAATTTTAGATTATGTTTACTCAATGGTAAATTAATATTTATTTTTAATAATATTTTTATTCTTCATATATGATCCCCACATATACCGTCCTTGACCTAGTCCTAGTCAAAATTACTCACCAACCACCGTTTGTTTGTTGCAGTGCAAAGCTGTCAACGTGCCTGGGCGTGCCGCACGGCTTAGAAGACAAGCTGCCCGGACAACAATCAGCTGAAGTCCTTTCCACCAAATGGACCATGTTTAGAAGTCAAGTTCACTCTCTCGCCTTGGCTATTAAAGGGTTAGTATGTACAGTTTGAATATTGGTTCATCTAATAAAAAGGTAATTACATAGTCTGTTCTAATTAAAAGTAGAAGGACAGATGGTAGAGCATAACATCCTTTCACAGCTTTTGCTGCACTTTTACGGCCATGCTCGTCCGGGAAAGTACCACCATTAACTTTTTTTATGGTAAGGAAGACATACGAGCAGACGGATCATCTGATGGTAAGTGATCCCGTCGCCTATGGTCACACGCAACATCCGGAGAGTTGCGAGTGCGTTGTCAACCTGGGAAATTAAATACAATAGGTTTATTAGATAGGATGCGTCGGGAATAAGGGTTTGGAGATAGGAGTGGGAAAAGAAAAGGGTAGGAGTGGCCATCCGGCAACCCCAAAAGGTCGTGCATACTCAAAATATATATCATCGAAAGTTGATTAATTGATTACGGAACGTATGGGCATCCTAGCGGATACGGCGCGAGCGTCTGCTTTTTCAGGTCGATAAACTACGCCAACTGGCCATATGTTCTCGGCTTATATCTTATCCACGCTTCATTTATTTATTAGAAAATTTGGTCAAAAACTTTGCCTCTAATTTTATTACATAATTGTGTTGACATCCGAGATAAAGTACCGAATGCTTCCTTTAATATCATTAGTGATTCACCAGACCCTGTATGACGTCAGCCCATAACATGGATTTGGATGAAATTTGATACACATATAGTTTATGAGCCGAATTTATATATAGAACAGGCTTTGAACAAATAAAGTATTTGATGTTCAGTTTGACAGTCCTTTTATAATGTTTCTTTTCAGGCAATGGACATGATGACTGTTTTTCGATTGTTGATCTATAATTGTTTAGAGTATATACTTTTTCGAAAAAATATTTTAGTTTTGCTAAAAACATAGATTTTTAAGGAAATAAATGCTATTTAAACTTTGAGTTTAAAATACTTGCCAAGACGCTTACCGGTGTCATGGCGTCTTTTTCTGACGTCACTTTATAGTAAACAATCAATGAACGTTATACGTTTAAGCAGCATACTAGTTATTTGAGCTTATAAATATGAATTGCAAAGTGTATAAGTGATGCGCGGTTGTTCAATGCCTTAACATCTCAATAGAAACTGCAAACAAATTATTTGTTTACGTTCTAAACAAGAAAATAATGCGATGCGGCTTTATCTTGCTTGGCGAAATTCGACAACAGTGTGTCTAAATTCTCCAATTTATTTCTACAAAGATAATTTTAATTACTTTGTGTTTTTAATTTCATCCTCTTTAAGAGCATAACAAATATGATTAAGTTGATAAAACTCTTCTTCGCTTTCATGTATACACTTTAATAAGATTAATTGCCTGCAAATCCATAAAAGTTCTAGCATTTTATGCAAGTCCTGCCGCGTGCGTATTTAACTTCCTAATAATTTAATTCTATAGAGAACTGCAAATAATAAGACCCGTGTCAATATTGACAGGAATAATTTTAATGACGTTATTTTTTTTTAAAGAAACGTGCTATTTTAGTTTAGTCAAAAATTGACAGGAATAATTTTAATGACGTTATTTTTTTTTTAAAGAAACGTGCTATTTTCCGCCAAATTCTAATCATCACGTAAACCAGTGACATGGGTTATGTATTGATTTAAATTTTTGCAACTATTTTTACGTGCAATAATTTAAATACATACGGTCCATTTCGCACAAGTACACGAGTTCGTCGAGATCCACAAACGACGAGGTGACATTTGCAGGACTGTGACGTAATACGTTCTGATTGGTGTTCAACACAACATGGCTGACTGCTATATTTTGGACTTTTATTTTATCAAATAAAATTATAATCATAAGATGAATATAGTAAAAAATAAAAATGAAGCCATTTAGTAATCCAATCTCATCAGACAAACATGTTATTTTAGTAATTTTTGTATACCGTTTTTATGCTTAGGACGGCTGATTACCAGATTGCATGAAAAGAAAGGTGATCCAGTCGTCAGATGGACATGTAAAAAGTCGGTCCTGCGCCTGATCACTGATCATGTCGGATATCCGTTCCACCGGACTATGATAGTAAAGGAGCAGAGAGTGCACCTGTGTTTGTGCATACACTTGTGCACTATAATATCTCCTGCGTAGTTTACGAATCTTAGAGTAATGTGGCCACTGTGGCCCTAATTCGGTCAGGAGGATTTATTGTTGTGTTACTTTTATTTTACAGAGTACTGAGTGCGGAGAATTCAGATCAAATAATGGAGGATCATATCTCTCGTCTAGAAAACGGTTTGAAAGAAGGGCTTGCTCTGATGTCTATGGACGGAGGTGTCGTCGGCCGGGATGAGTTGAGGATATTCTGTGCAAGAAACAGGTATGTTATTAACCTTATATTTATTACTCGCAAACCCGTCCACGCGTTACTGTGGCTAAGGTATACGTTAAATTATGTTTGTTGAGGTGAGATTTTTTTGTTGGCACTTGACTGTAGATAATAATTTAACATATTAAAATAAATATACTTTATAAACTAATTAAAATGTGTAAAATAAATCTATATTTATTTTATTGTAATAAAGCTTGGGCTGCTTTGACTCACGCTTTTTCGTATCTGTTCCTTATCTATATGGAGGTTTTTCTTTGTCATATAATAAACAAATAATTTGTAAAAAAAAATATTGCGATTATAAATTGTTATATGAACTATCTCACTACTCAAACTGGACACAGTTAGCGAAATTTGATCAAAATTGGTACAGTTGTAGGTCATCGCACGCAAATGACGTGACCCGTTATTTATATATATATATATTAAGATGTAGTAATTTTTGACCGCGGTTCTGCTTTCGTTAGTATAGATTCTGTCAATATTTTTTTTAAATAGTAGGTTCTTTTTTTATTCTGTATGCTTATTGTAAATGATATTCACTTAAGAATAAAGATTCTCATTACATCTAGATAATTTTTTTAAGCGTAGAAAAATAAACAGTCGCCAAACATGGTAGGGAAGCGGCAGTAGCATACAGCGAAAGAGATAGGTGACTACTGAATGGAACTGGATATAAGTGTAACATATCCGAAAGATTAAAGGATTCCTGAGTTATTTGAGGCTAATCTTAAAATGTTTTCATTCACCGAATTCCGCTTTCATCATTTGCAAAGTTGATGCTGAGCCGTGGTAGCTCGCTTGCCTTAAAGTCTGTTTACTCGAGGCTAACCTTATTACGATCCCGGTGCTGGCGCCAATGAAACCGCTAATCATCTAATTGCAATTTTAAGTGCTGATAAGAAAATATCGTAAGGAAACCTGCTAATCCATGAAATAATATTTCTATATGTAAAGTCCACCAATCAGCACTGGGGCCGCATGGTGGACTCTGCCCTACTCGATGATAATTTAAAAATAGGCTGTTACTTATTTACTTTTAAAGTAATTGTGACATGAGTTTTCTTTTCATTACAGGGACATGCTTCAAGAAGCTTTCGCCAAACTTTCGCAGCTAACAGACTTATTGGATGTGTGCAAAAACAATATGCACAATTAGACATTAGTGTTGTGGTGAATTTTCAAATTATATATGTGATATAACTTTACGCTGTGTAAATATAAAGCTGGTAAATAAACCAATAAACACACATACACACTCTTGCACAACTCACGCACACACGCACACACACACACACACACACACACACACACACACACACACACACACACACACACACACACACAC
>JAOCPS010777755.1:0-10273 GCA_025505425.1 Graphium colonna
AAGCAATAAATACATTTTTAAATAGTAATGTTGTGTCATATCCTTGATTCTCGAAATTTTCAGTGCCGCCCTCGTAGCTGTTTCTTTGAATATTATTATTTTATATATTTTTAAAAATCTTTATGAACAAAGTACAGGTGAAATGTGCAAAAAGGCATATATATATATATATATAGAACAGTTAAATTGGTAAATTTGCACAGTTTCTCGAATTCTGGTTTTAACAAAAATGAGGTTCCAGATTTAAAGTTGCAGGACCTCTATTGTATAGTTGTGATTTTTGGCTCTTATACATAGGCCCTATGATATAAGGTTTTGATACGTCCATTCATAGATTCTATACGCCGTGGTAGGTGCAATAAGATAAGCAGTTTTTTACTTAATGCAGTAATAGGATTATGATAATGATTTGACTAAAAATATATTGAAATTTTGTTCTATTTTTTATGAATTAACGTGTACTGTATTTCTTTTTAAGACATGTGTTAGTTAATTAACTATTTCTACTTATTTGTATGCAACTTTATATAAGACTTTGAAGAACTTTGAAGGCAATCTCTTTGAAGAACTCGGTTTCCTAGGCTTCACTAATTACAATTAAATTATCTTACGTTGACTGAATGTGTAGCATTAAACATAAAATAGAGTTATGGTTAATTTTAAGGTGTCGATTTATTGGAGATCTTCATAAAATAATTTTCATCACCCTAATTGAAATAACAAGTTACCTAACTCAAATCCATTAGCTAATAATGCAACTTCTTTTCACATGTATCATTTAATTCAAAATGAATGATTAAAGCCTCAAATTAATGTTAGCCGGCTTAAATTGGCGGATTTAAAAGACTAAAATTATTAAAACTTGTATCCTTGTATATTTAATACAATATTTTTTTTATCACATTTTGTTGCCATTATCACGTATCTTGAAACGTTGTTCACTGATATCATCTAGAATACTGCCAAAAAGTTTAATATGAATGAATATCTATGGAAGTTATGGCAAATTACAAATGTAACATCTAGAGTAATTCCAGTACATTATTTTTGATATGCGAAATACATACGTAATGTCTTATAACAAATAAGTCAAAAATTTAAGATTGTTTGCTTAATATAATAAACTGCATGATTAAAACAAGTAAATTAATGTTATGTTATTGAGAAGCTCAATTATATGATAAGAATATATTTATGCCACAGGGCAACGTTATTTTTTATTAAACTTGGAGTTTACTACCACAATGATACTAATGTCAATTATTAATTGTAACATGTTCTAAGTTACTAAATAATTATATAAATTCGTAAAAAGGAAGATATTTCAATATATTTTTTAACATCTTTCAACTACAATATACACTATCACATAACATACTGCATCAAGGCCAATACCGCCATCAAACGAAAAAACAATCCAGTCATCTTGTTGTGCCACTTTGAAATAAAGTATGATTTTAAAAAATCTGGAAAATTTAACGTACTTTTTCCATAAAATAAACATTTGGTATTATTACGGAGTTGACACGCTGATGCGTTTTGCCATGTGACTGCAAACGGATCAGTTGCCTCGGAAATGTGTCCAGCGAGATATGATTTAATGAACTTAAAAGTAGTGTCACAATTCAAATTACAATACAAAACACGAAATTAATATGTATTTACAATAACACTTACTTATAGTTTATTATAAAAGCTGATTCATAGTCTACGTCTAACTTAGAAGTATCGTGTATTTTTAATAAAAATCTAAAATTGTATCTATTTTAATCTAGAAGAAGATTTAATGTGACCGTTTATCTCGTTGTGAACATTTATAAGTACCGTGTCGGATTGTATTCACAAACAATTGTTAATAGGTAAATGGCATGTCGGTCTTTTTCAGTTCTTCAAATTTATGAGTCAGTTTGTAACTGTGCTATTGCCATTATGCTATTTTGGCTACTACTTGGTATGACCGATAGCTACATCAGACTGTTTGATGCTGTGATTTTATTAACAGGTTTACCTAAATTATGTATGATTGTGAATTCCTCAACAACACAAGAAAAATTAACGTAAATAAATCGACCAGTAAACTGCTTTTGTATGTTTTTATATCTATACTTGGATGTTTTGCTCAAAATAATATATATGTATCAGATGGATCACAGTCTGATAAAGTGTTATTAAAAAAGAAATGTATGACTGCATTTACACTAGCCGTGATAGTCAAAATCCGTTTCAACTCCATTTTTTATTTGATAATGTGCCAGATCGGACTAAGAACAAAATATCAAAAGAATTATGGCGTGAGTATCGACGAATATGGCCTAGCTGGCTTTTTTAAGACAGTCAATTATATGCAGAAAAGACCGTTATTACAAGTTTCTATTTACATTTACCTTTTCCGTCATCTGTTCAATGGAATCTTGCAAGTTAAATTTGACCCACATGCCGCTTTCCGAACGAGATGAAATTTTGCAAAAGTGTGTATATTGCATGACAATATAATATTTTCATAACACGGCGCTGTTCTGGTGCTGGGGCTGGAAGGTGGCCATAGGAAATCACAAATGAAACGGCGCAAATCCATCGAGTTTGGGCTCGTGTAATTCGTCTTAAAGAGCACTATACACCAATAAAAACTTGTTTAAAAAAATATTATTTAAATTTGAAGTTATTATTATTATTAGGTAGGGAGACTTAAATTTATGTTTAAATTGTGTTCTGAATCCTTTACAGCAGTGATTACAAAAATGGTCCAGGTGGACCTCCAGGGGTTCACGACAGACTCGATAGCGAGAGAATGCGCGTTGGCGTGACAAAGAAATGGGGGTGCACAATTAGTGAGCGAGCGTCTATGAAGATTGGTCTATTTTTGGTAGTATGAAGAAAAATGTTGGCTAGACTTCACCTATCAATGTAAGCAGATAATATTAAATAGCCTCAGTGACTGTTATTTGTAAAAACTTGATTTTAAGTACAACGCCGCTGCTGCTACCGCCCTCCGCCACTGACGTGTTCAGACGTGTAAAGGGATGAAATACGAATAGTCATATACTGGGTTAACCCTTAACTGTATGGGCGGTTTATTTTGTCTATAATTCAAAAACCGTTAGATGTACGGGATCGCAGGGGGTGTAGTTAGACGCACCATTTTGTGGAATTTTTAGTCGCCATAGACACGTTCACGGGAGCGCAACGTGCGTTTTGTGTTCACGCGTATTACGTAAGCAATAATTATGTGACTATTGCTAGGCGAATGTATTGAGCTCACTTGTTTAGAGAAGCACCATGTGCAAATTCCATTCGCAAACGGGTAAACATGTTTGAAGAAACTGAGTCTACGATAAGAAATCATAATACGGGCCACTTAAAGTCAGTACGAATGCCGGAGATTATCCAACGTGTTTCTGAATCGATCAGAGAAAATATTCGGCAATCAACTCGCAAAAGAAGCCAAGCTTTGAATATCAAGAGGACCACTCTGTGCAGTATTTTGCACCTTGATTTGCATTTAAAAGCGTATAAAATTTAGTTGACGCAAGAATTAAAAGCTAATAATGCTAATTTTAACAATTTTTCCAACATAATGTTCAGTGATAAGGCCAATTTTCATGTCATTTGCTATGTTATTAAACAAAATTGCCGCTTTTGGTTCGAGTCTATCCCCGCAAGATGCATCAAAGGCCTCTTCACAACCCTAAAGTCGTTGTGTGGGCTGCAATATGGGCAAGTGAAATCTTTGAAAACCAACGACGAGTTGCTGTGACGGTGAGAGCTGAAAATTACTGTCATATGTTACAAGAGTTCCTGGTTCCAGCTCTTCCAGAATTTCAAGGACATAATTCTGGGACTTGGTTTCAGCAGGATGGAGCCACTTGCCACACTGCCACTACATATATAGACATGCTGAAATAAATGTTTCCTGGTATACTCATTTCGAGGAGACATTGAGTGACCCCCAAGGAGTCCAAATCTTTCCCCAAATGATTATTTTTTGTAGGGATATCTTAAATCAATAGGGCAGGGGAGAAGGCGATTATTTGTCGAGCGAAGATTTTTGTTATTTATACAACTAAGGTGAGTGAAATGTGAGAATACATAAGTTGGGGTATGAGGAGAATCCAGGAGAGAGAAAAGAGTTGTTAATTCTCTTAAAGAGTGACGCTGCCAAATCGGCAAACATTGATGTTGTAATCAAAAAGAGGATGTATGGTCATATTTACCAACATTGAAAACAAATCGAATGCAGTTATTCAGAAGTCGGTCTAGTTTGTTAAAGAAATCTGCATTCAGGTCAAAGTAGCATACGTCACCATAGTCGATGATGGGAAAAGTTAAAGCCTACACGAGCTATATTTTTGTCTTAGTACGTACGAAGTTTTTAGATCGGTATAGGGTCCTCAAAATGCTTGTTACTCTTTGACATATAGACGTTATTTGGTGTTCCAACTGAGAGTAGTGTCAATGATTAACCGAAGGTTTTTGATATTCTAGCTGAACTAAATAGAAATACCGTTAAATACTGTTGATGGAAGATAGTATAAATTCACCTTACTTAGTGTACGGGAACTTCCAATGATAATAGCTTGAGAGTTATTAGGGTTCACAGTTAACCCAAACCTACCTGTCTACTCTTTTAATTAAATCTAGATCATGGCTTAACTTATTTATAACTTCAGGTAGTTCATCAATGCTTCCGTGGTCGCAAAATTGTAGATCATCAGCGTAAAGGTGGTACGCACACCGAAATTCATGAGTAATAAAGTTTATAAAAACTGAAAATAAAATTGGAAAAAGAATACCGCCTTGGGGAACACCATTTGCAACACTAAGCCAGCTTGATAATGATTTATCATGCTCCACACTTCATCGAAAAACTTTAACTGGGAAAGGACAGCTAAAACGATGTCGTGACTGACGGCATTGAAGGCATTGGAAAAGTCAATTAATACCAATACTGTGACTTTCGTATTTTACATCCCAGCCCTTATGTCGCCAGTAATTTTTAGAAGAGCGGTGGTAGTACTGTGACCAGGTCTAAATCCGGATTATAGCGGACTAGTAAAGTTGTTACCGAGTACGAATTAGGAAACTTGCTTTAGGACACAGGACTCTAGGACTTTAGAAAGCAATGGAAGGATGGAGATAGGTCGATAATGAGTGGGAGTTGAAGGGTTTGCACACTGTAGATGGGCACGGACAAAAGCCTTACACCATAGGGTTGGGAAGGATCCAGTGTTCAAGGAGTAATTAGTGATATGGGTAAGGACAGTAAGAAGATGATAAAGTGTAGGAAAAATCATGCACTTGCCAACATTGTCGCATCCAACTGCATGTGATTTAATAGCTAGGAGTATTTTTTTAATTTCGTCTGAAGAAACTGGAGAAAAATTGAAAAAATAATACCAGGACGCGTCAAACCATTTAGATATGAAATGGTGTCTAATATCGTCAGATGATCAATCGGAGAAAGTCATTCGAAAGTCTTCCAGTTGATTTTCTCAGCATCATGGAAAAGTAGCTCTAGATTTAGCCTGGCAAAAGAACGAACGTGAAGTATCTTGGGTTTAGGTTAAAGAGGTTTTAGGATATAGGATATGTAAATTAGATCATCAAGGGAAAAGCCGCGTATAAGATGCTGTCCATAGGAGAAAATCATGGAAGGATTTAAAGACACGAGATGTGTAACCAGGGAGGTTATAGTGGGTATCCTGAAGGGGTAGAACATGAAGACAGCTTGATTTTACTAACTGGATAAGTTAGCAAGCGAGGGAGGAATTTGAAGCAAGAAGATTGGTGTTGAAATCACCCATGATAACGTGATGAACATACTTCGAACTCAAAGATTCCACGATTGATTCGAGTTCAGTGAAATAAAATATTTGGAGGACAGTACATTTCGCCAATAATTATCTTGGTACTAAGAGCAGAGAGCAGAGACTGAAACATGGGAAGAGGAGGTTCGTACCTTATATGGAAGATCACTTCTTAAATAAATTGCAACGCCTCCACCTCCCCTTTACACGCGGTCATTTTGTAAGGTAAAGCTAGGAAGGGAATACGTTGAGGATGAAAGATATGGTTTGAGCTAGCCCTCAGAAACCAGGATGGCGTGGACATTACACATTGAGACCATGGCATACAAATTATGAAAGTAACTGGGCACGTTTTGCGCATTTATGAAACAAACATTGAGTAATTTTCGAGACCTCTCGTTGAATTTTGCAGTTAAAAAGCCGCCCAGACAGTCACCCAATGATCAAAAACTGTCGTCATAATTAGAAATTTTAGTTTAATTTGCGGAGAAATAAGTGTCATCGTCATTCAGAAATTCAAATTAATATAAAGTTATATAATAATAATAAAGTGCCAAATTCGTGGAATAAATAATAAAGCTAACTTAAGCTCGGCACCACCCACCAGCAAACAAACAAAAGGATATATAATAAAGAAATACACACTAAACATCATTAAATCCCAATATAAGAATAAAAAGTAGAAATTACGATGTTATATAAAAAAAGACAAAACTATGATTAGTAAGAAAAAGAAACAACTAATAAACTACAATGTGTAATATTCTATATATCTACAATATGTAATAAATATTCTACCGTCCATCCGATGTGTCAAGCGATTACTTCTTTATTACGCCAATTGACAAATGTGACATTTACTAAGATTGAGAATCAAGTGTAACATCCTTCTACAAAACCCAGGAGTATTTTAGTTTAATTGTGTAGTTTCGTAGGTTAAACCGATAGAGCTATTAAAAAGGGTTAAAGAAAACATAGCACACATTCAAAATAATGCACAACAAACCAAAACCAAGTCAGGGAAGTTTCTTTTATAAATAAAATCAAGTCAAGTAAGAATCAGATCACTCAAAGACTTAAAGATACTTCAATTAATTACTACATAGATCGGACCCAAATTAATGTTTAAGCTGACGGTATTTTTAACAAGGTAGGATTAACAAGTTACATGAGAACGTCTAATATCTAAGTTCTAACAGTGACCATGAACGCTCTAAGAGTTTGAATTTTGAATTGATAATAAAGTTTAAAAACAATCCGTGATGAAATTCGTAAAAAAATAATTATTTTTATTTTCAAAATAAACGGCGAAAGTTTTTTTAAACGCCTTAAAATTAATTTGATTTTAAAAAGAAACTGCTGGACCGATTTTCATAATACATATATAAAATTATACGGAAGTGCCTCGTAACTATAAGCTTTAATAAAATAATTTCAGAAATTAGTTCATAACTTGCGGTGAGATAAATAAACAAACAAAAGAAACATGCATTCGAATTTAAAACCGCCGACCGACTTTAAATTATTGTATATATGTATAATTTTTTAAACGATTATAAAACCTATTAAAAACTAAACGATTATAATCATATGTATGATTTTTTAAACGATTATAAAACCATTTATAAAACGATTTTAAAAATTATTTTTTGTCTCCAAGGTTATTCTCCTGAAACGGGACCATTTCGAAAGAAAAATAAAAAAATAAACTTTTCAGAAAAATTGTCTAAGTAGTTTTTTTAACCGATTTTAAAATTAAATATTTTTTTTAAACTTACTTTATAAATTCTTTTTTGTTTAAAAAGGACGTACTTCAGTCCGAAGTCCGACCGTTTCGTATCAAGTCGGGTTTTTTGTAATTTTCAGTGAAAACAAACTTATCTAGTTTCATATTTTGGCAGTAAAAATTTTGCAAAAAAACACATATTTTTAAAACGTTACACTGCGAGAGAACAACACCTTCTTTGTAATAAAGTAGAACAGTCTGTTTCAAGATTTACAGTACTTGAGATATCTGATATATAGATAGTGATTTTATTAAAATGAGATGAATTTTATTATTGTTATTTGCATATTAAAAATTATTATTTCGACAGTTTCTTCCAAAATTGTTATTAGGACATACCTAATTGAAATAATCGCGGAGAAAAACGTAGATAGAAATTGTTTTTTCCTTTGTAATAAACGTCAATTATCTTCGTTAACTTGGCTTTTTCAGCAAGGTAATTGAAATTACCAAAAAATAAAGCTTTTGACCATTTAATAAATAAATTAACAATAATTTACAGTGGGAACTAAATAATTTACTTTCCTGAAATAAAGCGAACAGGTTTTTCATAGAGGATAATTATCGTCATTTCAATATTGTTCAGGCCGAAGACAAGTGTATTATTAAATTTTTATAGCACCACACTTGCAATCGTTTCATTATGTTATAATGTAAACATTTCCGTTGATAGCTAGGCTCCAGCCGACCAATTTAATATCACCCATTTTCTGGATTTTTTCTTCAGGCGAAAATGTTGTTGTTCTACTAAACTTTTTCTCTTTAAATTATTATTTTATTGCTGTGATCCCGTCACCCATTCATACACACGACATCCGAAGAGTAGCGTGTGTTTTACCAGCTTGTGAGTTTGGATAAAATAAGTAGGGTTGAATAGGATGTGTCAGAAACAAAATAAGGATTTCAAGTGGAAAGAAATGGCAATCCGACAACCTAGAAAATCATGCATATTTTGTTCAGACTTTACTTGCCTAAGTTTAAGAACATCGAACAATAGACATGATATAACAGTCGAAATATTTTTTTGTGTATGCCCCCAAAAATTTTTTTCTATCGTGGTATAACAGTTTTTTACTCTGTAAAAAATATTTTATTTCTTTTTATGTATAAATAACAACTTACAGGAATTTCGTTCGGTTCTATCATATTTGCACGTTCAGTCTCGAAAGCATTATAAATGAGAGAACATATTTAGTTTTCGTATATATAATACTAGTTAGAACGTACACCAAATTAATACTGAAATACACATTTGCGATTAGCGAATTTACGCGATTTAGACAGCAATCATCCAAATATCGTATATATAATTGATTTGTACAATAAATAGCAAAACTGACTTAAAGCGCCTTAAAAGCGAACTTAATTGAAGCAAATTGTTAAATTTTACCTTTTTTCATAAAAATTATATGGGGCACTCTTGTAACCTTAAAAAAGTAAAATAAGCCTATTATTATATTGTCCCACTGCAGGGCAAAGGCCTCCTCTAGACAGAGGGTATTGGGCATAGTCCACCACGCAGCCCAATTGCGGATTGGCGGACTTCATATATCTTACAAATATTATTTCTTAGATATACAGGTTTCCTCACGATATTACCTCCGTGGTGAAGCACGTGGTAAATCAGCATAAAATTGCAATTAGAAAACTAACAATTTTATCGCTGCCGGCACCGGGGATCGAACTCAGGTTCGCCTCAAGTAAGCAGAATTCCAGGCGAGCGCCCGGACATTGCTACCACGGCTCTTGTAATCTTAAATCGTATGAATAAGGATTTTTTATAAAACGAGCCAACTACCTTTGCATTGTAAAGCAAGGGCCTATACCACTGAGCCTAGGAGGGGGTGGTTTTGTTATAATAAAGTTAATATTAGACATAAAGAATCCTAACTAAAGCGTTGATTTGACCACATTTTTACTATACTTTCAAAACACAATTATAATAATTAATAATAATATGAACAAAATATTTACTTGTTGCAAGTTTTTTACAATTATTTGTAAATTTAAAACATGTTTATTTAAGCATAAAAGATTACAACAAAAATATTTACAAAGCAAAAGAAATACAGAATGTTATAATAATATCGTACATCTCCAAACTTGGTTTTGCCATAATGGCTAAAGTGAATTATTTCCAAAGTCTCACAGGTGCACCATAAAATTTTGGCCAACAAAACGATATCTCAAAGCACCTGAAGAATTATCCTTTTTTAAAAAAAAACTTTAAAAAGCTGTAAAACGATTTAATCTTAAAGAAAGAACTGTAATCGCTGAAAATATTTCGCACAAACACGTTAGAAGATTAAAATTATTTGTCTAATATTCATTTCAAGTAAATGTAAAAATTACTTCCGAGTAGTTGCTCCATTGGTTGGATATGGGGAGACTGTGTTTTTATGCAGTTCTTTCTTGTTACAACTAAGAAAATACTAAATTTTTTTATATTTAACCACGATTTATTTGCAATAAATATGTTAGTAAAAGGAATTGATGTATTTCTATATTGGTGTTAGATTTTGATCTGGTTTATATTTTTTTATGGAATGGAAGCCTAACGAGCACACTGCTTCGCCTGATGGTAAGCGATCCTATTGCCCATAGACATACAACATCTGGGGAGTTGCGAGTGCGTTGTTATTTGGGAAAATTGGATAAAATAGGTTTATTGGATAGGATGGGT
>JAOCPS010777866.1:0-10272 GCA_025505425.1 Graphium colonna
GTGATCAGCCCGCATTGCCCTAACCCAACCAAGAAACAACAACACAAAGTCGTTGTCCCCCTGCGGGGTTCGAACCCGCGACCTCCAGTTTGTAAAGCAAGCGCCCATACCACTAAACTACGAAGGCGGTTTAATAAATAATTGACATGACACGTAAACATCCAATATGCCAAGCGATTTAATCTATATAGCGATTTTTTCTTTATTAAAAAAAGATATTCGACCACTGCGGGGTCTCTAGTCTAGATGCTCTAGTGAGACATGTGCGGTCACTTATCAACGATACTTTATACCTTTTCGTAGTACTTATATCGGCGTACTGACGGCGTAGTGACGCACTAGTGTAGTTTAACACTGGTGATACTATTCCAAAAATATATTGACTCGCGAGAAACAAGTGTTTCACTCAAATATTAAGCGCGTTGCGAACTGTTCCATAATACACTTCATAGAAATGTAGCGTTGTAATAAGACTTCACTCTCGTACGTATATAGATGATTGGAGAGTCATCTGCGATATTAAAGAAAAGCACCCGGTACTCAATTGCTAACATATTTATGTAACAAAATTAGGGGCATAATTTTAGGCGAAATTTTGCAATAAGTGAATAAAGTGTGGCGGTACAGCGCGGTGCCTACGCAACTGAGCAGACCGCAGGTCTTCGACCTCCCCGCCACTCCAGCCACTCCAGTGTCCGCTAATGTCAACATGAATTGCGTAATATTTTTTTTAACTTTAGATTATTTACTCAGTGGTAAATCAATATATTTATGCATATGTGATCCCCTGTGTATTTCGGTCTACCAGTCACAAGGTCGTATCTGAATGCGCGGATGGTAAGCGATTTTAACCATACAATTTTTCTTAATTCATTATTCTCTTGTAGGTAAACCACTGCAGCCATAATTTGATCAGAAAGACAATAAATTTAAAGAAAATAATTTACAAAACAAAAAAATCACCCTTATTCGTGTCTTGCTCGTCTCCCACAGGTATACACTGGTACACAGTGACCTCCGTCAAGTTGGTTAGTGTGAGCACTCTGGTTCCGTAAGCAGAGTACAATGGGGGCAAGGTTGTCACGTATACACTGAGATACGCCCTGCCAGCGGCTGCAAGAAGCCTACCGTCCGAACTCCAAGAACACCTCTCAGCCCCACCAGCCGGTGTTACAGACCCTGAGATCTCTCCATTGTTCCAAATTGAGATTAGTTTTAATCTGACACAAAAAATGCAATGTCACCATGTCACTACACACTACAAGTTTATAGGGAAACATAATTTAATCAGTTTTAGTAATGCATCATACAGATACAATAATGAATAGCCTATTCCAGTTGCAGTTACGGCAAATGGTAAATAAAGATTCACCAACTATGCTAAACTGCTCCTAAGTTTCAAACTTTCAGTAACAACTGATTAACTCTTACAATATCTAATAATATAACATAACCATATCAAACATTTTTACTGCATTTTTATGGTTGGTTTTTTATGTAGTTATATGTTTGTTTACTTTCTATGTTTCTTTGATTGGTACAGTAATAGATTAATCAATTAATTAATCACAAGTCCAGAAGTCGACAGAACAATTTATTTGTTAAGTGTTATATTAGTATCAAAATTTTAAAGAATGTGACACCAATGGTAATGATAAATTACTGGTGGTAAGATAAATTAAAGTCTTATAGAGTAACATTTCTTAATAATGAAGATTCCAAACAAAGCGACAGATCACTTGATGTAATAATCGAGCCCATAGACATGTACAACAAATGAAGGCTCAGAGAATATAGGACGGCTGTTTAGCATATGTTAGGTAAAAATAATAGTATCTAAATAAAATTTATATATAATTTAATATGTTATTAGTCCAGTCCATAATGTACAAATCCAGGATGATTCTATAATAACTTATAATAAAAAATAAATTAATTAAAAAAATTACTTACTGTCCATCACCACAAGATGCAGCTTGATTGCCAAATACAGCCACATCTGTGAGATTCTCTTTGTGATTTTTAACTTGGAACAGCTCCTCTCCTACCTCTTTTAAATGTGTTGAGATAGATATTATGTAACCACCACTAAATCCTATCAATATGTATCCATCACCATACCATTTGTATGATACTATAGAACCATAACGCTGTTGAAATGCCAGTTCTATTGGATTCTCCGGATTCATAAGATTGTACAGATAAAGTGTCCTTTTTCCCACCACAAGACTAATCTATGGAGGAATACTATAAATTACTTGAAAATATTTTACAATTATTTTAAATTCAATAATCACATAAACATTACAACAATTTTTGATAATAAAAAAAATATGTAAGCAAATAATTTCCTTAAAATATAATTTTTTGTACAAGTTAATAATTAAAACATTTATTGTTCAGTTTTAAAATTTTACAAATAATACTGATACAGTTTTTATATGGATGAGTATATAATTTAACTTATTACTATAAAGAATTAAAATGATTTTGATAAAATTTTACTTAATGGATTTTTTTTATAGATAATTAATTTATTCTAATAGATCACCAAAATGGTGATGGCTATATTTTAATCTCAACACTTCATTTTTATCGTCGAATCAAACAACAAAGAGTATGCAAAAATGTAATATCTTTACTAACTGTATTTTCCCCTGCCACTCTTTCATCCATTTTCATCTCAGAGAATTGCAAATCATTTGGCAAATCCCTTAGTGTAATGACTCTTAGTGTGTCTCCATCAGAATTATTTATAGATAGACTTTTATCTTCAGAAGCTAATACTAGAATACTGTCTCTGTTCCAAGCAGCACATGTTATTTTCTTTGTGTGTTTTCCAATAATTGGTATCCTCCTGCAAAAGGAATTTCAATAAATATCAATATTATGAATTTACATTTTATGAAGGTTTTGGTATTGTAAACTATTTGAGAAAATTAAACACAAAACTTGTACTCCTAATCCTTACTTTGTAGTGTGGTGATTATATAATGCCAAATTTCCTTTCTGTGTTCCGATAGCCAGCAATGGTTCTCCATAAGACCATGCAAGACAAGAAGGTGGCTCACGCAAGCCGGTTTCAATGTTGACACGCTTATTGGCATGGCACTCCCAAAGTAATACAGAATTACTATTTGGTGTGATTACTGCTAAATAATCACCATCATTATCCCACTGCATGCCAGCACAAAGTCTATAATATGAAGAAAAGCTTTGTATCATAAATTCTTACACTGAATTATATCAGATGTTATGTATGCTATCAATATGTATTCTTTGTAGTAAGTTTGTGTTTTTACATCTTAAGGATACTAACTTCTACTAGAAAACTTACCCATTTTTTCACATTTACAAAAATAAATTCATATGCTGTTTGAAATCTCAAAATATTGTTAATAATTTATTTTTGAACAACATGACTCGAGGAGGAGGCTGTAATTTGAACAATTACATCCTCCTCTAGTCATGTTCTTCAGTCTGAGGGTCATGACCGCTGCTTTCCATGACTTTCAACTTCACCATGGTACCACATTTCTTTCTATCTACGGCTACTCCTCATACTCATCAAGAGCATCATAGACAGTGGAATTGACTGTGGTACGGATCTGGTTAGACCAATGCATCGGGTTGCAGCCATGTGGTCTTTATTTACTACATTATCAGTGACTACTAGCTTTTCTAGATTATCTCCTTCTTCAAACCATCACATATCTCCCATATAAACTTTTAAAATTATTATAGTTAAATCACTTACCCTTGCAATTTCAATCGCTCTAATAATTGACCTGAGCGATCATGTATAGCAACTGTTGCATCTGTACCTGTTGTTGCAAGAAGCGATCGGGATTCACCTTTTTGCCATAAAAAATATAATTCCCCTAAACCATGGGGTTGTTCAACGGTATATAATAGCTAAAACAAATTTAAGTTTTGTTTTAAATATGCAGTTTGTTATTTTATTTTTGACAATTATAAATAATTTGACGTAAGAACATCATAATATTAAAGTTTTGATGCTTCATTTTGAACCACGTAAAAATATTTTAACTAAGCAATGTTTTATACCTTTGGAATAGTCATGTTTTAGATCAATTTATCTGTGTTGATTACAATTGTTTTAGGATAGTTAATCATTAGACCTATCTAATCCTACAATAAGTTACTATAGGTTAAGTTATATTTATTGGATATATCGATACATTAAAATAAGTTTGTATCATTACTTGTTGATGTTGTTATGCCATGTTGCTTAGCAACATAATCAAAACTGACACTGACATTCATACAGGTTATAAATATATGAAGGTAAACAAACCAGAATATTGAAACAGGGCTTATGTAAAATCAGTTTAAAGCGTTTGCAACTTATTGGCTGCGCCTTTGTTTAAATATAAAGTGGTAACATCTCTTACTTAAATAGGTTTATTAAATTTACGACTTAATGTGACGTCATTATATAGTATTTATTTACTAATGATGTTTGCTACAATCAATATTACTATAACAAATTCATTCTCCGTTTGAAAAGAAATATTTTATAATGTAACTCAAATATGTATTTAAAACTATTATTTCCTTTTTATAATCCATAATTAGGTTTTCAAAATGTAAATACGTAAAATATCGCAGATGTAAATTTTCGGGTACAACTCTAGGCCTCATAGCCCAATTAGCGACCCACGCTTACATTATTTTTAATCCATAAATATTTAATGAAATAGTAATCACCGATAATAAGAAACATCTATTAGTTTTATTTGCTTCCGAGAATCGTTTTTGCAACACGGCACTGCACATTTAATAATTTTTTGGAAATTATAGATTTATTTAACAGAGATACGCTCAGTGCGTAGGTTGCTTTTTACTAATTAGAAGTTTAGACATGACTAAGGTGTTGGTGCAGACAGTTCACACGTTTGCTTGCGGTAATAGATCGCTGATCGGCGCTCTATACATAAATGTATACGCTACGGCCACGCCACATTAGTTAAGGGTGCGGATGAAAAGATAGAACGCTATAAGTATGTTTACCGTACGTAGGTTATATATAGGGTGTTTAAATGTGTCAGAATATACGGTAAAATAAGAGACGTGTTCTTGTTAAGGTGTTTATTGAGTGAATCTCTCTGAGCGAATATTTTTGACTCCAGGTTGGTTGACGTAGCCGATCTTATCTTAATTACTACTTGCGTTGACATAAACATTGCGCTGAAAGAATGGTATGGACAAGTCTATACAATATAATATATAGACTTGTTCATACCATTTTTTCATATACGGAAATGAATAATATACAAAGTTTATTTTTTGAACGCTACGAAGGCTTCTTCATAAAATGAACCAAAAAAAACGAAGACAGTGAAAGCTCTCAAAAAGCACAAGCAATAGGCTCTATTTTAGAAGGTCCCTAAGATGTATCAGTCCGGAAATACCGTTTGCGACATTTGATTTTATAGGGGTAGCGTGCATGGCACAACATGACGACGAAATGGCATAGCGGTGAACTGCCATAAAGGTGCTAGCGATATTAGGTACATGGTGGTCCTGCGTTTTGTAATATATGATTATTACTATTTAAATTATTTGTTAGTACTTTTATTATGAACATATGAGGATATCGCAAAACAAGGTCAATAATTACTTTTTCGTGTTTCATTGGCATCCGAAATTGACTTACTTTTATCACACGTGTATTAATAAACGTGGAAATACACTGGCCGTAGTCAGTTTGGAGTTTATTTTTTTTCCAACGAATATAAACAATCAACAAGTAGTATTCAATATTAACAGCTTTGTCTGCTTTTTCTTTGCATTGTGAGGACGTACCTGAGCTCTTAGGTCGTCCTATTTTCCCTTGCTATAAAATTTTACTAACTGTGAAATTAAGTGCATCACAACTGCCTAATTAATGTTAAGTTAAGTATCTTTATATTTTCTTTTTATAGAGAGAAAGGCCAATGTGCAAGCTGATCACCTTATGGTAAGCGTCGCCTTGCCGCTTATGGACTTTCGCAACAACAGAGGAGTGATAAGAGTTGAGAGACGTTGACGTCCTTTCAGATAGGAATAGACTCTTTTTTTGAAGGTTCCCGAGTCATATCGGTCTGAAAATACTGCTGGAGACAGTTGATTCCACAAAGGTGTCGTCCGTTGCAGAAAATGAAGGCGAAATTGCAAAGTGGTGAATAGCTAACTATCAAGATGATAGTGATGGTATCAAGATGGTAGTATGGTACCTCGTCTATCTATGTCTCGTTATACGGTGTATAAACTTAGCAGTAGGTATTAGCATGCAGCCTTGGGACACCAGCGTTCATAGTCATTGTTTAGGAGCATGCAACGTCGATAACGACCTTGATGGTCCGATCTGCAAAGAAAATGGCTAACCAGTCACATAACTTCTCAAGTAGTCTGTAAGACGTGATCTAGAAAAGAAGCGCTTCGTGTCATACCCAATTGAAAGCCGTCCCTACGTCGTCGTGCTCTCAATTATTTCCAACCATCGACGGGTCAGGTATGCAAGAAGATCCCTAGCTATATATTTTAATACTTATAGTTTTATATGCTTTTCAAATGTCGTACATTCGATGGATTCATTTATTTAATGGGAAAATAAAGTAATAAGATAAATAACTTGAAAATATTCAAATTTTATGTATTCTGCAACAATGTAGCAATATTTTACAAAAGGTAAATAAGATCGTGGAATGGAGGGATTGGCGGGGGTTACGATTCCGTATTTACTTCACGTAATTCATTATGATTATATATATGTACCAACTTTGAACTTAATTTGGTTATAATGTGCTGATATATCAACGTGTTCACAAGTCAACCGGAAAGAACTCAGAAAGTGTGAAGAAAATATGAAGTATCGTGCCGTGATTAAGTTCTCCCACCAAGCAAGGAAAAACATGATTTTTCAAGACTGTGCAGCCGTTTATGGGGACCCTGCTGTTGGTGAAACTATGGTTTACAAGTGGCAGAGCCTTATCAAACTAGTTTGTTTGTGATTCGATTGAAGATGATCTCGGACCAGGATAGTCGATTGAGGCAACCACGTCAGAAATCATCGAAAGGAAAATATTGTATTGAAAGATGCCTGGTTGAAGAAGAAATAGTTTGCAAAAAAGTCGTAGTTTCAAATACCAGAATTTTTAATATCCTGCATTAAAATCTTGGCATGGGTAAAGTCAGTTCAAGATGAATCATTATGGAATTCACGGAGTTTATCTTCAACTTAGTAATAGGACTCAAAAGGTTAACATAAATGATGTAAATTCTTCTGAGTATGAGTGTTCCGCAGGGATCTCGATTTTGACCCATTCCTGTGTTTAGTTTAAATGAACGATTTCCCTTTTCATGCAAAAGATATTTTATTATTCGCTGATAATATTTCACTTATTTTCTAACCATGACAAATTATGACGAATAATAATGCACTGTCGCGTTTACTTAACTGGTTTATGGTTAATAACTTAGTGCTTAATGAAAAAGAAATAAATTTATTAATTTTGTTCTTCCTAACGTACAAAAGCAGAATATCAATTTAGTATTAAATAATGAACTCCTAAAATCTTCGGATTCTACAATATTTCTAGGAATTACAATTGACTCAAACCATTGGAATCCTTACCTATTGTCTCCCGCAGGTAAACTAAGCTCCACTGTTTTTGCAGTTAGGAAGCTAATTTTCACAGTATATTATCTCACGGCATATTACTATGGGGCAGTGCAGCAGGTATTAAAACATTTTTATACTGCAAAAGAGCAGTATATAACATCGCAGTTTGGGATACCCTGCGACAACTATTTTAGGAGTTTAATATACTTACAGTTGCGTCCTAGTATATATATTGTAATATTTTATTTGTATGGCAAAATATTGATCGTTTCGTTAAAAACAGTGACAGAAACAGTATAAATATGAAGAATAAGGAAAAACTGATTGCTTCAAGCTTTCGCCTTCAAAAGGTTTTTAAATCACTCATGGGACACGGTGTACGTGCATTTATAAAAGAATTCCACAAACAATATAAACTTAACTTTTGAAATTTTAATGTAAAATTAAAAATACACTTTTAAGTAAAGCTTAAAAGTCAATTATAGCATTGCTGAATACTTTGATGACTCAACTGTGTGGTCATAGTACTATTGTATATGTATGCAGAAAATTGTAAGCCGACATCATTGTAAAAGAGCAACTGCTGAGTTTTTCGTCAGTTCTTCCCAGTAGAACCTGATTTCCGGGCTAGCAGCAGCTTATAATGAACGAAACTTTATGTAAAACTTGACCGATCATGAGAGCGCGCAAGCGCCTATGTAAATTGAATTATTTTTTGAGATGGTTCCGAGAATGCCCGGATAGTTACTGGGAATGAAACTTGGGCACATCACTATGAACCTAAGTTAAAACGGGAGTCGATGCAGGGAGTCGATCCACTAAAGGTACACCTCCTCCAAAAAAGATCAAGGTGTCACAATCTTCTGGAAATAACAAAGCGACAAACTTTAGGAAATCTGAAGGAAACCTCTTAATTGATTACAAAGACAGTGGCGTCACCATAAAGGGAGATTATTAATTTTTCGTATAACTTCCTTATTAGAAAAATTGAGAGAAGCCATGATGTATAAAAAGAAGAGGAAATTTGACAAAAGGTGTGCTGTTTTTGCACGATAATGCGCGCGTCCACACGTGCCATGTTACAACGGCTGCCGTTCGCTGATGCTGTTTTGAACTGTTCGTTACCCAATCTATAGCTTAGACTTGGCCGGCAGCGATTGCTATTTGTCCTCAAAAATAAAGAGCTGCGTTGAAAAAAAATTACGACGATGATGAAGTCAAGTCGAAAATTTTGGAATCTTTGGAGAACAAAAATTATCGATGTTTTCGAAGGTACAATATATAAAAAAGCAACAAGGTTTTTCAAGGTTATATCGTTAATCCTGACCTCATCCTTTACAATAAACCTATTATATCCAATTTCTCAGGTTGACGCCGTACTCTCGACTCTCCAGAAGTTTCGCGTGTCTATGGGCGATGCGATCGGTAAACATCAGGTGAACCGTCTGCTCGTTTGTCTTCCTTTTCATAAATAAAAGCTGTACGGGAGATCTGAAATATGTGTTAGTGTTAAAGGAATTTTATGATATTAAAAAGGAAAACTAGTTTCATGTTTAATTTTAAACTCCTTCCTTTTCAATCCGCGAACTTATTTTTCTCCCCTTGTACAATCGAGTTGACAAGGTGCAACGGTATACATTACTTTGCACAAGGGAATATATTTTTTCCGTCCACATTTACAAAATACATTTCTTATTAAATTCTTAATGAATGAATTCATTGGTTGAAATTTGACAAACATGACATCACTCACAGTTTAAGTAGTTGGAATAACACATAAAATGGATTTTGGAGAAAGTAATTACAATAACGCGAATAAAATCGGGGGAAGCAGATAGTATAACGACAATTTTATTAGGGAACGGATTGACCCCTAGGTCCAAGGTAATCCTAATACTAAATAAAGTATTAAACAAAAGACGCAATTTAGGTAATGGCGCTTTTGCTAGATTCGATACTTCACAATTGTATTTTTATTGTTATCTTTTATTCACATTCAATACAAACACCATTGATATATAAAAAAAAACCCGAGATATAATATTGAAAAATCAAAACCGTCTTCTATTTTACATAAATTTGACAGTCATAACTGTAAACGTAGTGTGTTTACATTAAGAAAGTTAACATTATTTTTTGATGTGATAGTATCTTATTAATCGATGACGCCGGTTGCATGTAAAATTATCGTTCGTAAACCGACTCTACAGACAACCAAATTTTAACCGATTTCAAAAAACCATTCCTTCCCTATTCTTTTCCCACTCCTTATCCTTAATATATTCCCGACCCGTCCTATCCATTAAGATTGTTTTCTCCGATTTCCTAGGTTGACAACCGCCCATGGACACACACAACTCTCCGAATGTTGTGTGTGTCCATGGGCGACGGGATTACTTAACATCAGATGAACCGTCTGCTCGTTTGTCATCCTTTCCATAAAAAAAAGAAGAAAATGTATGTTTGCGCATATCTCGTCATCTATGAATTGATTTTAAAAATTCTTTTTTATCTGTTAGGGTAATAATGATGTCTTTTTATTTCCTTATCTCTTAAATTGCAATTGAATTTTAAATTAATCAACTTTACGGATTTTATCGCGGTTTATTTTTAAATTTTATCACCCGACGTTTCGAACCCTTTAC
>JAOCPS010777976.1:0-10272 GCA_025505425.1 Graphium colonna
GCACTCGGGAATGTTTCCTCAAGTGCGTGAAAGAACGCCGCTGCATTCTGAGTTAGCGGAGACCTCTATCGGCAGATCTCAATGGCTAAACACTCGTCAGCAATGAAAATGGCTCACAGTGCAGCTAAGGATAGCAATGTGCAGGATGCGTCTAAGTCGTTGACGCCGCAACTACGCTGTGCGCTTATTCCGCGTGCCACTAATCGTCCCCTCGAGTGCTCCAAAGGCCAAACGATCTCGCTCCACTTTCCCTATCTGCATGTCGTTAAGACAACCAAACGCGAACGACGCCATCTCGGTGCACGAATAAACGGTTTTCAATTTGAATTTGAGCTTAACCCACACCGTTTGGAATTTGGAAGGAATTACAATCCCCTTTGCGAGTGTCGTAAAAAAGATTGAGGGTTTTGGGCGCAGAGGGCGGGAGGCTGACGTTCCGAGTTATGCTTTGTTTTGCTTATATCACGCCCCATGTCACTTGATTTCTATGGATGTTTTTTACAAACGTTAAGAAATAAACCTACGCTACAATATTTAAATTTAACATTAAAATAAACCAAGTTCAATCAAATCGCGGCAGGAACGAACGCAGCAAACAGGCGGATAGTCCGCCCGAAGCCCTTTTGTCTCCGTGGTGGACGGCAATGGTGGAACACGTGCCAAATCGAATTGACTTTTGATTAGAAAACTTTTGAACAGCAAATTCATGTGTACGTTGATACAATATTTTGCAAACTGTCGACTCTTATAAGTTATGTTTTACATATCTATAGGTTTAACAGATTAATAATTTTTCTAAAATAATATAAAAATGATAGATGAAAACCTTACGAATAATCTGTACAAATATAAATCAAAGAATTTGTTTCTACAAATGCAATCAAATTAAAAATCTGTACAAACAACGTGTGAGATTTAGAATACGTATCTGTTTAGTAAAGATATGACCACATTGCATAACGTAAATATGTTTAAGTAACAATAAGAAGACATAAAATACGGAAATGGCATTTGCAAGGTGCATACTTCACATTCGGCTGCAGGTAAAGGGCCGCCGGCCGACGGCGAGGTCCCCGAGCCAACGGGAGGCCTCGCAAATGGATATTTATGGTTGGCGGCGCAACGCCTTGGCCTGTGATACGTATCGATGCTCCGCGATCTGTTACAAGTTACTTAATTTGAACGTATGTGCCGAAAACTAAGTCTATCAAGGGCCACTTGCTATCCCTAAGAAACATAAAATCAAATTAATACGCAATATCGGTTCTACCGCTAACAGTATTTACTTAAACTTGTTTAGGTCATATGTAAATGAAGTTTTGTGTAATCCACCATCACTATTAATTTATGTTGATGTTTTATTGCTTTTATAAAATTTTACGTTCTGCGTGAAGTTTAAATGTGTACGTTAATGTTATATAGAACGAAAAAAAAAACTTCTTAAATGAATTAACGAAAGAGGAAGAAAATTTGCAAATTTTTAGTAAGTTATAATACAAGTGTCTTTTCTTATAAACTATATATATTCTGCCTAATTCAATTATAATATATGCCACAAAAACAAATGGACTGCCGAAAGTAAATGTAATCATAATATGGGCGATAAAGGTCCACATCGAATTGTCCCAAATGAAAAATGGGGGATGAACTCAATTACATAACGTTATTGCCAAAAGGATAGATTAAAAGAGATGATGGAAATGGAGACACGCGATAACGCCGAGGGTGCAATGCTGGGGGACGTTTCTCGGGACGATACGCTTTTACAATTATCTGCTAATTATTTCACACATTAAAGGAATCTCGATATCCATCCTATTAAATAATACAAAAAATATTTAAATCTTGGTAACACACGCCGTTCGCATCTTCAAACAAAATGCTTTTGCTATTAAAACAAAGTGTTTACGCACAGTGGAATTAAAAGTTACAAAAAGAAAAGATTTAATAAATGTAATTTTAATTAGCATATAATTACAAAGTTATTGGTAGTAGTGAAGTATGCTCACAATTGTCCTAAGGGTTCTAAGAGACGCACACCAACCGTCGTGAACGACCTGGGTAGGTAGGCATACAGTTACTGGACGTCATTTCCGATAGAAACCTAAACGAAAAAAATCTTTACGACTTCGCAGTAGTATTAAAAATCTTAACAATTGAAAACATCGACCAAAAATATGAATCCAAAAAAAGAAGAGCGGAAAATGATAAGAAGTTACAGGATGGTGAGTGAAATATTATGAACAGTCATACTAGTCACTATTGGGCGGTTATGTGCCACGAGACGTGCGAATTTTATATTTACAAACTGAGTAAATTGAAGTTAAACTGTTTTTACGAAATTGATAAAGAACACTTCTTTTCACTCGGAAGAAAATATTTTTATTCACAAATAATTTTAATTGATAGATCATGTTTTAGGACATTGACGAAACCATGATCGCGTTATATTTATATGAAGTGATTTTAAAAATTATCAACTTTAATTTAGATTACGAATGCTGACAATTCTGTTACAGTTCTTTCACAAGTATTTTAATCTTTTTAAAGTAATTTCAAAAATAAAATAAGATGCAACGCGTAACTTACTTTAGTATAGTGTAATTTTTTTTATAGAAATTTTACCACAAATAAAAAAGAACAATAAAACACTCGATAAAATCAATGTGAGAAAACTTAAGTTTCATTGTTAAAAGCGAAAAAATCTCAATGTTATTGGTTTCATTTCTTATAATAATGATATCGCGGTATGAGGTTTCGCGCCGAAATCTCTATGGAATCTTAAAAATCAAGATTTGTATCTATCTAGCAATAACTAAAATAAACTAAACACTAATTTCTATATCCGGACGTTTTATTTGTAAAATAGTGTAATAATCATTATAATAACAATAACTATTTTTAGACAATCAACAAGGGAAGCGCAGACGATACTTATTAAATTTCGGTAATAAATAACAGCTCGAAAAATAAAAGTTATCAATATACAACCTACCGTTTGTACAAATCACAGCACAATTCACAAACAGAGAGGCGTCACATTGCACACAGAGCGATCGCAATCACCGCTCTCACATGTCCGAGCAAACTTTGGCGAGAGGAGCAGCGCGGGCGATGGTCCTCGGAGGAGCGGCGGCGGCGGCACCGGCGAGGGCACTGCCGGGAGCTCCCGCAGGACGCCCGGAGGGGAGGGGCGTGGGACGAAGGGGGAGGGGGAGAGGCTCTCCCCCGCACGCCGGCGGCTTCGCAGCTCCTCGCCTGTCCCGCGGGATACCTTCCTTCCCTTGATTTTCCCTTCTAATTTAAGTTAGCGACCCGCTCCGTGACTGAGGCAACGAAAAAGTTTCCTTTTCAAAGTATTTTAGCGGTCTATAGGTATGCGTTCATAGAAAATTTTAATACAAGCATTTATATAAAACAATTGCAATGGTTATGTTGCAAAAAAATAAATTAGCACAGCGTTTCATCAACAAAACATCGACGATTACCTACAAGGCATCAGTTTTTTTTTATTCTTGATCTTACTACCGTACAGAAATCAGTCAAACACGTGAATTTATGATTGTTTTCAAAGTCAACATAATGTAAACAGGATGAGGGTTCCACAGAAGTAAAATGCATCGCCAATAAAGTTGTCTATAAGACAAAAGTTTGGGACCAGTAGACCCCAATGATGGCACTTAAACGAAAGAGCTATTCAAGATACAATAGTTAGTAGTTTTTCTATTGAGAAACATTGACGTGCAAACGAGTTGATCTGATGGTAATAGATAGATACTATCGCCTTCGAACCCACATAACATCCTAACAATTGTGAGTGCGCTGCTATCCTTGGAAATCGAATAAAAAAGTTGTACAGGATAGGGCAGAACGATGTTAGGGATTTGAAAGGAAAAGAACCCCAGGCGAGCGTACGAGGAACGTTATGATCTACCGCCTAAAAAATATTTACACAAGATTTATACGATTTATTACAACATTTATTGAGCAAAAACAGGAAGTTGGTGCAGTCTACCTGTAGATCTACACTAGATGTCACAAGATATTTCCGCAGCAACGGGCATTTCAACCTAACAATCGTCCTACATATTTCATAATATTATGTGGATACGTAAAACTTTTCTGCATTTTTCTAAAAAATGTAGCTACACCGTGAAGAGCGAGGCAAAAGGGATCGTTATATGTACCCATATTATTGGCAAAAATGAAAAATTTGGTTCTGTACAAATCCATAGATTTCTATGGATTTGCGCAGTTGTCCATATATCGACTAATTGGCAAAAATAATAATAATGGTAATCCATGCATCGAATAAACGTGTGAAAAGTGGATTTTGCGTCCGATGTCTCCGATCATGTCGGATATCCGTCCCATTGGGCTATGAGAGTAAAGCAACAGAGAAAACAGCTGTTTCCGCTTATACTAGTGCACTGTAATATCTCCAGCTCAGTTGGATGATCTTTTAGTAAATTAGCAGCCATGGCTGAAATTTGGTCAGGAGGCCATCGTTATAACATTGATGAACAAAATGTATGGGGGTGATGCATGCTATCACAATCAATAATTGAAATGTGCGAATGATATATTATATTGATGAAATGTAATTATACCTACGTATAGAAATGTGCGAAAATCAGTGCTTCTCTAAATGGGTCCAATTTTCGTACTAGTAGTAGACTTTTGACATTTGATAGTGCATTATCATACACTTTAAAAGAATCTGAATTTAAAGGAGAAAAGTTTATGCTTCCTCATTTATCATCATTGGGTGATTCATGTGATTGTAATGAATTGTAATCGTGTTTATTTATCTGGCAATCGGCTTGGTCGTTGAAATGTTTTTGCTTTAAGCGACAGTTAAGTACATATTGTATGAACTGTATGTTTTCTGCTTTTTAATTATTTTAATAATCATATGTCTTAAAGCGGACGACGTACACAATTCGATTTTTGAAGGTTTGGTCGTTGTACGAGGGAACACGTGCAAAACTGCGGGAAAGAATTGAGATTAGAGGCGGTTCTGCTAATAGGAGGGAGCACAGTACCTTTTATTCCTTCCCTGGTTTCTCCTGCTTCTTTGGACACCTCCAGCGCGTACTTCAGCACCTCTTTTAGGTTTCTTTAAACGAAATTTGCAGAGCGACGTATGTACGTCAATGCGACACGAGCCATTACCAACTATGTTTAACAAAAAACAAGCGATTGTGGGGCTCATCCTTCTCGATCGTACCTATACTGTGCAGGAAAGGATCGGAAAAAAGGACGCAACAATCCAACCAATAAAAATCGATCTATACAGAAAATAAATCAGCGTGACCAATATGAGTAAAACATAATCATATTTATGTTTTCCTCAATGTATAAAACAAGATACAATTTAGTGACTAGGCAACCGTAGGTGTACGTAAAAGTAGGGAATCGCTTTATAGACTATATAATAGGAGGCAGTGGAATCATGACCAAGTATTCCATAATTGAGTTAGAAGTTTTTCTAAAATATTTAAAAAGGTCTGTATACAGGATAAGGCAATTTATATAAGAAATAAGATTCAGCATTCAAACAATAAAATAAAAACTACGTGGGATGTCATTACTCGTATATCTGGAAAGAGCAAGGGTTCTATCCCCAGATTAAACTGCTTGTAGATAATGTTCAATTAACATCAAGTAAAGATGTTGCTAACAGCTTTGAGTATTACTTCTCGGATATTCCAATAAAGGTTTCAGCCACATTAAAATCATTTTCGATAGATGCATTTAACATTTTAACAAACAAAACAAGCTATTGTGATCACCAATTTAAGTTTCATTATGTAACTGCAAATGAGGGTGCAAAAGTATTTAAAAGTTTAAATATAAAAAATACTGGTGACTTATGGGGAATATCAGTTAAATTAGTAGAAACAATAATGCCATATATTTCCCAACAATTGGTTTTTATTTTTAATAAATGTAATACGGAAACTTTTCCTGATCTACTGAAATTAAGAAAGATAGTGCCTTTATTTAAAAGTGGTGACAAAACTCTACTGCCAGCTTTAAGTAAAGTTTTTGAAAAGCTACTATTAAATCAACTAGTAGCACATTTTAATAAAAATAATATTTTTTACAATGAGCAGCGTGTATTATACAAAAGGAAGATCTACAACCGATGCGGGTGTCGCACTTTTTAAACATGTATTTAATGCATGGGAAAAAGGTCAAAAAATACAATCGGAGTTTTTTGTGATCTATCGAAGGATTTCCACTGTGTAAAACATGACATCCTCCTTCTTAAGCTGAATCATTATGGAATTCGTGGAGTTTCTCTTGATCTCCTCGCCTCCTACCTTAGTAATAGGACTCAAAGGGTCAACATAAATGAAGTAAATTCTTCGGGTTATCTTCTGAGTATGGATGTTCCGCAGGGACCTATATTGGGCCCATTCCTATTTTTAATTCAACATAAATTATCTCCCTTTTTACGCAAAAGAGTTATGCGATGTTGTATTATTCGCTGATGATACTTCACTTATTTTTAGAGTGAATAGAACATTGACAAATTATGATGAAGTGAGTAGTGCACTGTCGCGTATACTTCACTGGTTTACGGTTAATAACCTAGTGCTTAATGCAAAAAAAACCAAATGTATTAATTTCGCTATCCCTAATGTACGGAAGCAGGATATCAATTTAGTATTAAATAATGAACTCCCTAAATCTTCGGATTCTACGACATTTCTAGAAATAACAATCGACTCAAATCTTCAGTGGAATCCTCTCTTGTCGTCTCTTGCAGGTAGACTAAGCTTTGCTGTTATTGCAGTTAGAAAAATTGGGCAACTAACTGATGTAGATACTGCTCGATTAGTTTATTTTGGCTACTTTTACAATACATTATCTTACGGCATATTACTTTGGGTCAGTGCAGCAGATATTAAAACAATTTTTATGCTGCAAAAACGAGCTGTTCGAGCAATTAATAACATCGGAGCTCGGAATACACTGCGACAACTATTTAAGGAGATTCATATACTTACGGTTGCATCCCAGTATATATATTGTAAAATTTTATATGTTAGGCAAAATATTGATTGTTTCGTTAAAAACAGTGACAAACACAGCATAAATAACGACAAACTTATTACGCCAAGCTTTCGCCTGCAAAAAGTTAGCGAAGCATTCATGCGACACGGTCTACGCATCTATAATATAATTCCACATTCACTATTAACCTTACCTTTTGAGAAATTTAAATGTAAAATTAAAAATAGTCTTTTAAGTAAAGCTTATTATAGTATTTTTAAATATTTTGATGACACAAATGCGTGGTCATAGTATTGTTGTTACTCTCGTAGGTTTAAGAGCACATTGTATATATAAAATTGTAACCCAACGTCTTATTAAAAAAGCAACTGCTATCAATGTAATCTCTATGTAAAACCTATGTATAACCTTTCATAAGAACGCGCAAGTACCTATGTGAATAAAAGTATTTTGATTTTGATTTTTGATTTTGATATATTTTACTTAGAAGGCTATAAGTTAGGTATTACAAATATAATGTCACAGTATATCGAATTAAAACAGAACACGAAACCTTTTTACATAAAACCGTATCGATAAGGGCATTTGTCTGAATTAATAGTGGATAAAGAAATAAAAAGTTAGTTAGCTGAAGATATTATCGAAAATACTGGAACAACAGAAGCAACTGGAATAGTCCAATTCTTTTAGTCCCGAAAAAGACCGACGGAATGGAAAAGATGTAAAGGTTAGTTGTGGACAATAGGAAAGTTAACAATGTCATTAAAGACGATAAATTTCCCTAACCGAACATATCGGAAATATTAGATTCATTGTCAGGTGCCATATATTTTACACATTTAGAATTATAACAGTAATATTATCAAATGAATTTAGACTCTAATAGTACAAAAATAACCGCGTTTACTACGAGTTTTGGCCAATATCAAATGATAAGACTTCCGATGGGGTTAAAAATATCCCCAAGTGCATTTTCTAGAGTTACGTCAATAGCATTATCGGGATTGACATATCACAAAGATTTTGTATGGACGATTTTATCATTTACGGACGATCAATGGAAACGTACAATAAAAATTGCCCACTGCTGGGCCTCTAGAAAGAGAGGAATACGATTACAATGTTGTTTACATTTGTGAAAAAGATCATAACATCCGATACCGAATAAACGCAACATCCGGAGAGTTGCGAGTGCGTTGTCAACCTGGAAGATCGGACATTATAGGTTTATTGGATAGGATGAGGTCGGATTAAGGATTTGGAGAGGATGGGAATAGGAAAAGAAAAGGGTAGACATGGCCATCCGGCATCGCGAAAAGTCATGCATAATTTATTTTATGCCGACTTTATAAAGGTATACATAAGGCTATATCAACGGATCGGGGAACAGTGTTTACTTCATTAACTATGGAGGAGGTATGTAAATTATTACATATAACTCAATTGCACTCAACTGCTTATCGTCATCAATCTATAGGTAGTTTAGAGAATATTCATAAACATCTTGCTGCCTTCTTGAGAATGCAGTATGGTGGACATCCTGATGCATGAAGTCAATGGTTCCCATACTGGTGTTTTTTTATATAACACCACCGTACACAGGAGTACAAAGTATACACCTTTCGAATTAGTGTTCGAAAAATAGTGTTACATCCCTAGTAACTTAGAAAATAGCGTAGATCCCTTATATAACCTAGAAAATCATATGTTAGAATTAAAGCATAGGTTACAAAGTGCACAAAGAGATGCAAAGAAACAATTATTGAATAGTAAGCGAGATAGGAAGTAAAAATATATTTCTGAGACTAACGCGAATATTAGACATTTTTAAATTACAATTCTATAAGACCGTTTAATTAGCAATATTTCGTGAAAAAATCCCCCAACTACCTGTAAACAAATATGTGAGCGCACGCATAAGCATACGTTAGGCAGCACCCTCCCTTCCCACACTGCTTGTGCATGCGCTCTCGAGCACGATCATACAGACTAAATCACCACCAAGCAATAATGTCAGCAGGACCATGCAAAATCCCTCACCAGCATGCAAGCTGTTGAATGACCAAACTTGCTTGAATACGTTACCACTCATAGTTTTGTCTATGGGCAAAAATGGAGTAAAGGTGGCGTTTTAGTTCGCAGCGTTCGGCATACTTAAGCCAGGCAAACCCACACACCTCCCGTCAAGCTACCGTCCTATTAGTCTCATGGGCAGCTTAGCGAAAATATACGAACGCATTATCATTGCGAGGTTGAAAGAGCATGTATTTTCTAACAACCCAATCCCAGATGAGCAATTCGCATTTCGATCAAATCACTCTTGCCTTCAGCTGATACATCGCCTCACAGAACGCATTCTGGATGGTTTAAATCGTCCCAAACTGATATCTACGGGAGCCCTCTTCTTCGACGTTGCGAAGGCGTTTGACAAAGTCTGGCACAAAGGCTTGATTTTCAAGCTTTACGCTTTAAAAGTGACAGATAGGCTTGTGCACATCATACAAACCTACCGTTCCTTCCGATTTTGTATCGAGGGCACCCTCTCCACAAAACGCCCCATAAAGGCAGGAGTCCCCCAGGGCTCAGTACTTTCACCCCTTCTTTTTTCGCTCTACACGAGCGACATCCCGAAAGTCCCGAATGTCGAACTCGCACTTTTCGCGGATGACACAGCGCTCTTCTGTTTCCACAGATCAATCAAAAGTTTGTCAGCCTGCATTAAACGCCCGGCCAATCATCTCGGCAAATGGTTACGCAACTGAAGGATAGAGGTGAATCCCAAAAAAAGTGTAGCAATACACTTCACTAGGAAGCAGCCTAAGCCCGAGCCACATATAAACCCAACAGCTTACCGGAACAGAAAACTGCGGCAAATCATTCTCTTTGGCGAACCAATCCCCCAGGAAAGGATGGTCAGTATTAAAAGAGGCGCGCTTCAAGATGTAGCCAATCTTGTCAGTGACTCTTCTGACATATGGTAAGACAGCAGGTACTCGCTCTACTTTGGCTGGCTTCACACTTTCACTGTGACGTAGGCATGGTGCTGGGAGCTTAGTTTAATGATTAAAAATTATATATTTATTGAAACTTAGTATTATAAGGTGAAAAAAAATTTAATACGAGGGCGGCACTGAAAATTTCGAGAATCAAGGATATGACACAACATTATTATTTAAAAATGTATTAATTGCTTTTCGAAGTATTCTCCGCGAAATTTGACACATTTTTCCATACGATGGAACCAAT
>JAOCPS010778087.1:0-10271 GCA_025505425.1 Graphium colonna
GGGCCTAGAGAGGGGCAACTCCGCTGATGAGGCTCTAGACGTGATCACCCAACTCCTGGAGCGGTACGGCCAAGGCGGGCCGTGTTCGGAGTATGACGACAGCCACTTCTACCACAATTCGTTCCTGATCGTCGACTACACTGTTGCATGGGTCCTAGAGACCAGCGGGAAGCTGTGGGCTGCGCAGCGCATCAGATCGGGATGCAGAAATATATCCAATGGACTCACAATAAGGTCCAAAATCGATCGACACTGTGACGGGTTGAAGGAGAAGGCGGAGGCCATGGGCCTGTGGAACGGCAGGGTAAGCGAACAGCATTTATATATGGCAAGCGGCTGGCGATTACCATGATGCCCTGTGGTAAGCACCGTACTATAATTATGCAAGTTACGGTAGCGAATGTATTACTTTTTACCCAGATTCTAAGAAAATATTTTGTGTTGTTTTATAATTGCATGGGCTTTGCGCTATTTCTCTTTATATCGTAGATTTTTATATATGAAAACGTCGTGTGATATGTTTTGCAACATATGAACAATATTTACGTAAACGCAAGAAGTGTATTCTTTTTCAGAACGAAATTATAGTATTTTTTTTTAGTTTTTTGTTAACCTAATTTCTTAGTTTTTTTGACTATGTTACTCGCTTTCCCATTAATAAATGTTAATAAATATTATAAATTTTTAAGTCCAAATTAGTTGAATAATTTCTTTATCATCGGTCGCGGTCATGAGGTCGACGTATGCGTAACTCGTCTAAAATCTCTAAAATCGTCCCTCTGAAATCGTGTCTAAAATAACTTAACATAAGTTAAGTAAACTGCTCGACGTACGGTTTTATTTGCCACATAAATTGTAATTAACAGAATTCACTGGAAACCGAGCAACTGTTTCAACGTCATCCATGACTATCTGCCATGACATACGTATATATATATTATTTTTCTAATGAAAAAAATACTACTTTACATCATTGGGGCATTGACATTGACTCTACCAATTTTTCACATCTGGCCAAAGAGATAGAGTTCCACTCTTCTACAAATACGTTGTACAGCTCTCTTATACTGCCACACTGCCGTTTTGATTTTTTCAACTCTCACCAGAGATATTCTATTGGATTTTGGTCTGGACTGTTTGCTGGATAATCTAGAAACTGACCACGATGTGAGATTTTCCTTAACGGTGCATGCAGTATGTTTTGGATCACTGTCATGCTGGAATGTCCAAATAACTGGAAGAACGTCTTCAGGATAAGGTAACATTGTTTCTTTTAATATATTTTTGTACTGGAATAGATCCATGTCCTATAAAGCTCCCGCAAATTTTCATATTTCCTCTCAACATGCTTTAAAGTCACTTTTGTGTACTTAGGGTCAAACGATTTCTCCGGAGGGCGTCGAATGTATCGTTTTCTATCAGAACATAACCTATTTATTCTTGTTTCGCCAGAAAAATTGACGTTTTTCGCCTAACTGTCCAGTTTTCATCTATTCTCGCAAACGCAATTCCGACTTGCCTATGGTACAGTTTTAACACGGGCGCCTTTCTTGCTATCCGTTGCAATTTTTCTTCCATCAAACGTCTTCGAAGAGTGTGTGCCGAGGTTAGTGAAGGATATTTTCACCATAATATTCTTTTCAGCTCATTAGACCCTTTAATATTTTCTTTTGCTACTACGAATGATATTTCAATCATCTCGACGAGATCACTTTTTGTACACGCTTAATATTTGATGTAATTTCATATGTCGCATAATGCTAACAAGCTTAGAAAATCATTGCTTTTAAACATTGCAGATGGTTAACTACCTTTTTACGACCAATCTTTTTGTGGCGAATCTTTATCATTACTTCTCTTGTAGATTTATCGCAACCTTTATTTTTCTCATTGTTATTCTACAAAGGTATAACGTTTAACACTTTCCGGACTAAAGGCGCCAACATTATATAGCTATTTAAATGTGAGTAAAGAATAAACTTTACAGCGTTCTCAATTATGTGACTACCCTGAGAATAATATTGGATTCACACATGATGTATAAAGCTTATCTATTTATTTTTTAGCCTATCATGTGTTAAAGAATGTACCGCTGGTATAAAAATAATTTTCGATACTGAGAAAAATAATGATACAGTATGTGATTTACGTCAGTTTTTAACCGACTTCAAAAAAGGAGGAGGTTCTCAATTGTGTTGTGTTCTTGTTGTGTTTGTTCCGGTAATTTTGTGCACATCCGTCATTTTGTGAAACAATTCTGTCTTTTTGTCACAAGGACATACTTCTGAAATAAATATAATTTTTTCAGTAATGTCAGTTCAGTAGTTCGTTTTTTTTAAATCAAAATAACCGAGAAAATATGTTTCGAAAGTACAATTCTTATGCGTCCAAACTCAATTTTTGTAATTTTCCGTGGAAGTAAACTAGTTTAATAAATTGATATTTGACGGCAGATACTGATATCAACATATTGATTTTATAGAATTGTTTGCAATTTGCATATATAAGGATAACTTAACTACCTCTCTAAAAATTAAAAATATACAATTTTTTTACAGGCATAAATAAACAAGCGAGTTTAGTCCGACGTGCCCGATACCATTGCCCGTAGGCATCCAGAACACGTCATACCTAGTATTGCCAGCTTTTAGTTTCAGAATATTTAAGATGGGGAGTCGGATAAAATAGAAGGGATGGGAACGGGCAAACCAAACGTACTTTATTTTACGCTGACTTCTCTTGTAACCGCCTAACAAGCGAAGTCAGCGTTAAATGAAGTCCTTGGTTAAGCATGTCTGCGATAGCGTGAGCCGGATGTAAAGTGCTTACGTCTCCTGACTAGTTTCGTTTTTGTCATCTGACACTTTTGTGACCGCTTTTCATCACATAAACTCGCCGCGTGTGTAAAAGTCGAATCGTCTCTAAACAACTGTTCCTTGCACGAAGCCTGCAGAGTCGATGCGGCTTTGGGCATAAAGAGATATTAGAGCATAAACGCCATGCATTGTTAGGAAAGTTCCTTCCATCCTTCAAATTTAGTTTACCCAAGTGTAAAAAATGATTTGGTTCGATAAGAAAACCCCAAGATTGATGGGATAAATTTGGAAATAATGAGAAAGAGGGAAAACGAAGATGAGGTAAGAGAATATTAAATATATGAATGAGTAGGGGCAAGAAAAAAAGTATAAATCAGCTGGTGGTGACTCCTTGGTCGAACAGGCTGATTAGTGGAGCAGTTTTATTATGAAGCGGGCATCTCCGCAGTTGGCCCTACACAGGGCTTGAGGTGGCACGCGCTCAAGGCGCCTGGCCTAAACTTTGTTTATGAGTGGCTAAGCTCGAGGACGCCTGGGATAGCCTCGGCTCGGGCCGCTACTCTAATAGTATTACCGGTTTGGGATGCCGCCGGGCTCTTAAGTCGCTTCGAAGGACGCTCCATGGAATGATAAGGCTCAAAGGTCTGCCCATTCGGGGGTTGTCGAGCCTTGGGCGTTGGCCTAGGCTTGGGCTGTCACTCAATACGCGTTTAGCATTCCGATTCGAAAGGGCCCAAGAGGGCCGAACCACGCCACGATCGGAGTTCAACAATGTCAGATGGTATCCTTTACCAGGCAACTTGCCAAGCTCTCTTTCTTACCATCTACCCAAGACTTGGATTGGCTGATAGTAAATTTTAGAAGTCTATATATTGATGTTACATTTGGATATACAGACAAGCATTTTTTATTATTTTAATGCTGCCCTTGACGTAAGATACATTTTTTATTTTATTTAAAACATAATTTGTTTACGAACTAAGGTATAAGATATGCAGGTTGAAATTTTATTAGATTTAAGAATTATTAAAACTACTTTAAAACTTTACTTGCATTGTGTTGCAAGGAAGTTTCACAGATTTAACAGCACCAAAAAACACCTAGATCTGAAAAACATGTTATATTTTAAACAATTATATATATGTATAGATAACTCCTCCGCGTAGGAATCGAAGCCGCGAACCACGACATCGATTCCAATAGTAACGGCGCATCTGCTGTTGCAACAGATCCTCTCAATAATGACCCTATGTTATTTTTATTCTTTGATTTATTAGTTGAAATTAATATTTTTGTAACCAGTGTGCATGAAGGTTTCACTTGTGTGGTTATACTAATTCACGTGCGTAATCTATGACAGTTGGCTTGCGAGTTGAAGCTTATAATTGTCTATCCGATGTTGTTGATATTATACAGATGGCACAACCCGTAATAAATTTCAATGTTTTTAACCAATAAGTTAAAAAATATTTTTAACCAATTAATATTCACCTGCACACATATCTCAAAGAGTTAATAGATTAGTTTGAAATTTATTTCTTGAGTTGGACACGTCTATAATTTGATGTTTTTGTACGTTTTATTCCTAAAGCGCCACAAGTGTTATCAAATACTTTATTGAAGTTCTATATTTGGTGATTGTAAAAGTGCTAATTTTTTAACTTTCTTGCACGAATGCAGATACTATGTTATTCAACTAAGTGCACAACTTTGACGCCGTGTTCGCAAAGACTTGTCAAAAAGTACGGATAGCAACAAAAATATTTGCAAAAACAACTGAATATTTTTTTTTGTTGGAAAAAAATCATTTAAGTAATATTGAATATATTGAAGGCTTTTTTAAATTTGGATATTTGACTTGATATTTTTAATCAACTCAAAAAATGTAAGAAGCCCTCCCTCCATTCCTCCGTCATTGACAAACTGGGTTTAAAAATCTTTTTTATCTGAGTAATTAATCCCGCGAAATGGAACATTCTAACTAAAATAAATATTATTTTTAAAATATCTCTTTTACTCACCTTACCTATATTTTTTAATTTGACAGCTATGACGCCATAATATGGCGAGGGTTCATGCACATTCTCATTTGACCGGCACTATACATTTGTATTTTTAACAGGCTTCAAAAAGGAGTTTTTCCTTAATTCGACTGCATTTTTTAATTTATGTTTACGCAAGTTATGAACCGATTTGAACCGAACGGTCGTCCTGTATAATATTCATGAAAATAGGCCGAATAGTTTCTTTTTTAAATCAAAATAACTAAAAAAATTATTACACAAACGTTGCTTCAGAGGCGTTTTTTGTAGAAAATAGTCTGAAGTCCTTTAAAAATATAGTCCGAATGGACGAGAGATTTGGCCTGGTTAATATTTTATTTTGCTCACAAAATTTTGGTTTTACATTCCAGATTCGCAACGTCTTAAGTCCCGTCCATTGTAACTCCTTTTTAAAACGTTGGCAATAAATCATAAGTAAATAAACATATTGGTAACATCTGCATTGTTTAGACAGTGTGGCTGGTGAATAATTTACAATACCCGAGGTCGTTATATGTTGGGATCATGCTTGAAGCCATACCTTGTCACCATATTTCATTGAACTATTGGAAAGTTGGCCGAAAATTACGAATTTTATTGCACTAATATAATGATGATCGAGTACCGAATGCTCACTTTTAATATCGTCATTCACTCTCCCATCAACTTGTAAATAATTTATCGTTTCACACCAACACCGTTTAACCGAAAGCCATTAAAATTGTATATTTCTGTTTTCGTGTATAGGTTTTTTTCCTGTATATCTTATATATCTTTGTATTACTCACATATTATAGAGGTGGCAGAGCATAACATCTTTTCACAGCTTTTGCTGATCTTCTACGGCCGTGCTCGCCCGGGGAAGTGCCACCGCCTTTTATAAAGTCTGCATAAAATAAAGTATGCGTGATGCATGTCTACCCTTTTCCTTTCATATTCCTATCCACTCCTTATCCTTAATCCCGACCCCATCTTATCCAATAAACCTATTCTATCCAATAACCCAGGTTGACAACGGACTCAACTCTTCGGGTGTTGCGTTTGTCTATGGGCGACGGATTCGCTTATCACCAGGTGTAACGTTTGCTCGTTTGTCTTCCTTTCCAATAAAAAAAGAAATATTTTAACTTACATTCACTTATTTAAATTCAATTTATTTATCTACAATATAAAACATACAATACAACATAAAACATATGGACAGGACAACGTCTGTCAGGTTCATACAGTTCATATAGATTAAATTTCAAAACTATTCTACTTTGATAGTTAATTTTAAACAATGTGCTCGGTACCACGATTTCTCGCGTTTCAAAATGTATAGCTGTACACTTACCTTATATTCTCTTAACCTGCAAAAGATCGACTGCGAGGCAATACCTTTGACGTTAAGTCCGCCGTTATACCACTTTCTACAGAAGATTAAAAAAAAATTGTATTTTTCTCTCTCTTAGTAACCGATTTCGATAGACGTTTATACTCGGTTGATAAACATATTATAGAGTTAATGCTTTTTTATGGTCTATATTGATGAAGCATCCGGGCGTCTTCCTGAGCGCGTAGTTGATGGAATTGTGCCCAATATCCGTAATAGTCCATACATCTTCGCATTTTGAATAGTACGCTCATAAGTCCACAAGTACGGTCATAGAAATACGTCTGCACGTCTGGCGAATGTGGCCCATAAGACCTTTGATCAAAGCATACAAAGAAAACTGTGAGAAAGTTGAGATGATACTTTGTGTTCCATGTGTAAGTAACTATATTGAAAGGAACTGGGCTTGTTGTTACTTATCTCCCCCAACATTCCTGCACCTGCGATTGTATTTTGCTATTGCAAGGCGTTTTATCGCTCTAACGAATAACAGGATGTCAAACTATATTTCAATATATATATAGCATGTCGACAATGTTAGCAATTACTTTGTATAAACACGAATAGTTTTGTTCACATCTAAAAAGTAAATAACTGTTTGTAAGACGATTTAGGTGCTTTGCCGTTGGCCGCTGAGGTCGTGGGTTTTATTCCCAAGACAAGTGCTTTATCTGACAACTTTGCCTCGCGAAAGTTCTTTTTGTAATACGTTCTCAAAATATGAGACATTGTAATAGAGAATAAAACCAGCACTTCTAACGCGTCGGTCCATTTTTTTTAAATATTAATGCGTTTTAGGACGTGTGCGAAATGTTGAATGAGTTAGAATTTCAAATAAAAACAGCATATATCCGTTGAGGTTTTTATTATGTATTCGCGTAAATTTAAAAAGTCAAATAAGTTGAATTTCCGCCTTGCTTATGCTTAATTTATTATATGCCAACGGTCTATGTAAATATTAGTATATCGAGTAGAATTACTAATATTGGAAGTCATTGAAATATGTACGTGTATGCACATGTTGTTATAAATGTATGGATCCAGTTATAAATTTCAATATATGTGAAAATAATTTTTAGTTTACTCTATAAAAATCATCGATCGTCAAACATGCCTACAAGATGTCAAATACAATTCGTAGTGTTCTGAAGTTCCTGTACAAGCGAGCTGGCTGCTGACCGAATTTTCACCAGTTTTAAGAAACTGATTTTGATTCAATGATGATGAATTTTTCATACCAAGTATATCACTCGAGTCACTTTGTTTTAAATAAGAATATACACTGGTCTGCGTACGTTTCTTGTCCTGTGGTAGAATACATTTATTTTATAAATTGTAAAACATAAGAATTACTCTTACTAATAGACCGAAGGAGCGAAGCTACCTTTCCAACCGTAAATAAGTATGCATGTATGTTTCGCGATAAGTTTCAAACCAGTGTTTTAATCTAACTGACATTTGTAATATATGTTGATAGCATAAATAGAATTTTCGAGTCCGTTGGATATTGAAATCGGTTCAGGAGTTTCAGAGATATTTAAATAAACGTGAAATAATTTCTTAAGTTTTCGGGACAAATATTTAACTACATGAGGCTAAATAAACTTATCGCGAGGTCTACGTCGCGGCGAACTACTAGTTAATTTAAATCATGCGTTATTGGATTGTTAACGTCAATTCCAGGGTAAGTTTGACTTCACGGCGTGCTTTTCTTCTGGCGGAGATGAGAAACGTCAGAAGGAGGGCGAGCGACTCTTACGGGAAGGGAGTGCGACCGGACGGTTCAGCGCCAAGGAGATGTTCAGGGTGCTCCGGCATAGGGACAGCGGCATCTGTAGGGGCTGCGATGACACATTCCCTACGCAAGGAAGCCAGGTAGGGCGTGCATTTCACATGATAACTACGCTAATACTCTGCACGATATACGAAAAGCCGTAGACACAGTAAAATAAAAGTGACAATCAAAACCTTCCTATAATTTTTAGCCTATATGACTACTATGGCATTATTTTTTTTTGTCTTGAAAATTCAATCTTACTTACAGGACATAAAGTCATAATTACAATGAAATATCTAACGCGGTAAAAATTATGAAGCAAGCTTTCCAATACAAAATGCGCGCACAATTTGACAGTAGTTTTTGTATCAATGCTCTCACAGCATCGCTTACATACGTAACATCGCTTACATATGAAAGATGTATTCATATGTAAATTACACATTATATATTCTTTACGTATGATTTATATATATAAGTATCTCTTGTGATATCTTAAATAGTGTCTTTAATAATACTCTTATCTCTCAGAACTTATTGCTCTCACCAGACTTACAATTCGTACTTTGGCAGCTGATAACAATGCCATCTATCAAGTTCAATTATGAATTTAAATAATTTTAAATCTAAAGAGGGTCCTATCCGAACACAAAGAAAATTTCATCAAAATTAGCCCTGCCATTTAGGAGGACTTTAGAAGGTAGTCAAAATTTAATTTAATGTTTGTTTCAAACCACTAATGTGGTTTGAGACAAAGTTTATCTCTTGAGATTGTGGAGGTCGGGTGCCAGTCGCCCTGTGTAAAAACTGATGTTCAGGTAATATTTGGATAACAAGCAGACCCCTAGTAACTCGGGAATAGGGCTAGAAGGCAGAGGAATTGCAATACCATTGACGATCTTATGATGTAGATATACGTGGAGTAGGACATGATACTTACAGCTCTTGCTGTATGCATGTGCTGTCTTATTGGGTACAATAGCCTCACACAAATACGTGAATCAAATGTACTGAACTTCTAAATTCTATATAATATATTGGAATCTTATTACCTTACGACCTTTTTGTCAGCCTTCCCTAGCTTGCTATAGGAAAAGGTTAAGGTTGATTTTTCTATAAAAAACAATAACTTAGAAGAGGTAATTATGTGTGGAAGTATAAGACAAATATAGGTAAATTTTGTGACATTTATTTATAGTTGTTTCAAATATATCTAGTCACCTACCTATGTAGAACAGATCAATCATCGACGTATACGCTAAATAACGGGAATTGTTTATCCCGGTTATAGTATTTAATAAATCGCTTGCGATTGTTTACATTTCTGAGTTGTTTAGGGCGAGTGGTATGGACGTGGGTCTTGTGAAATTTAAAGGGCTTGAACATCGACATGCGCAGAACAATAGCTTTTACTGCTTCCCTGGTATATTTATAAAACAAAACAACTGCGATAACAATGCGCACAGCATTGAACAGTCAACAAAATATGTTACATATAAATAAAGGCATTAGGTACCGCTATAAACATAAAAGTTATGGGCTACCGTGATAAATAACCTTATGTTTTAGCCGAGGTAAATCATTATATTGAGAATAACCCATTGGCGCAGTTGCTAAGGCAAGTGTCGTCGTCACGGGTTGTGGGTTTTAAACCCCCCGGAACAATTATGTTCATGCATGGCCTACACATAATTCTTTTGGATCCCAAAAAAACTATTTGAGTTATCTATCGCAAATATCTTTCAATAATTATATTAAACTTTCTCTGTTCGCTAAATTTATGAAAGTAAAGTAAAAAACTATTTTTAATTATCCCACTGCTGGTCTAAGGCCTCCTCTACAAAGAGGGTAAAGAGAATAGTCCACCACGCGGCCCCAGTGCGGATTGGTAGACTTCACATATCCTAGAAATATTATTTCATTGATATGCAGGTTTCCTCACGATGTTTTCCTTCACTACAGAGCACGTGGTAAATCTGCACTTAAAATTTCAATTAGAAAATTGACAATTTCATTGGTGCCGGCACCAGGGATCGAACTCAGTTTCGGCTCGAGTAAACAGAATTGAAAGCTAGCTCCCGGACACTGAGCTACCACGGCTTAGGCATTAACGAAGACATTAGGAAAGGATATAATCACAGTTTAAATTTAAATAAGTAAAGTAACAGCCTATTATAAACTTGCCCCACTGCTGGGTGTAGACCTCCTTTGGACACGTGCCACACTGGACACACGTTTTGGCCCCGATACTAGAACACCCT